>CANSZD010002045.1:135000-237500 GCA_947648045.1 Beta corolliflora | reverse complement strand
AATTTTTCTGATTGGTTGAGTTTCACTAAATATTACTGCCTGCGTCTCAAAATATAGTTCATGTTTCTTTTTGCACTGTCTCTGGCATGTATCTTTGACCACAATATCTTTAGTTACGTACTAATATAATTATAAAAAGTTGGTATTATAACTATACATCGGAGACAAATCTAATGTAAATCTCACACGCATACGTGTTTTTTGTATATATTAATGAGAATATTTGGTCAAAGGTTTTTAAAGTTTGACCATGAAAAATGAAACAAGAACTATATATTGAGATGGAGGGATCGGGGTAATATCTATTTCTATTCTCTAGTGGGTGATGTGATACTCTATAAATTGGGTAGACTAACTATGTTTTTGATATAATTTAATAATATTAAGAGTTAGCAACTTTTACAAGAGAGAAAGTTTTTTTTATAGAAAATGGTGATAGATCATAGATATAATTTCATGGCTTTTTTTGCTCTAAGATTTTTTCTCTCTCTATACTGTAATCACATAAATAACCTACAAGTGAATGGAATTACCGCCCTACACTGAATATGAGAAGAGAAATCGGCAATCTTATAAAATTGAGGAGTCACTCCTTTAATTGTTAATTGGTTGGTTTAAGATGAACCTCCTTTAAACTTGTAAGTTGTCCATATATTCATCCATTAACAGATGCGACTCAAACCAATATAAGGGTTGACTAAATTTAACTTCCAATGACGGAGTAACACATGAAAGTGTGGTAGTTTTTCTTTTATGATGATATCGTTTAGTAGAAGAAAATAATGCCCCAAAACACTAATCATGTCTCCCTGTAGCTTTAGATGTACCTTAAAGCAGGGATCTTCGTCCATTAACAAAACATTACTCTAGTGGAGTAGGAGTACTTCGGAAGGCTAGGCTTTGAAAGTTGTATAATGTGAACCAAAGACTAGCCACTTGTTATTTTTTCAATCAAAAAAGTAGCCACTTTATCATTTTCTAAATGGAACACATCCCACTTCCTAGGAATAATTTTAGATATGTTGAACACCACCCACTAAATGCACAAGATCCCTAATTAGCATCATATTAGTTACTAAACTTCAATCTGATTCAACTGCTTATAAAAGTCTTCAGCCAATCGTGCCCTAATCAATTGAGAGTTTCTTTCTTTAAAGAAAAGAAAATTTGGCCTCCTAGCAATTTCCAAAACTTTTTGTATCATGATACACATGAGATTAAATTATGTCGCCTTTTTCAGTGATAAGATTATCAGTCCAATTCATAATAGCCTTTCACTAGGGGAAAAAAAAAGGAAGGGCTGCGCTGCAAGGGATGCGTTTTTTGGAAAACGCAGCCCTTCGTGTATGAAGGGCTGCGGTTTTCAAGGAAACCGCAGTCCTTTCAGTGAAGGGCTACGGTTAATCAGAAAACGCAGCCCTTCGTACTATATGAAGGGCTGCGGTTTTGAAGGTAACCGCAGCCCTTTTGGTGAAAGGCTGCGATTAGCCCAAAAACGCAGCCCTTCCTATGGGCTTTTTTTTAATTGAAAGGAATTCAATCTCGCGCGCTGTAGGCTTTAGTTAAGCGGGCTAGGGTTTAATTTCTCACAATCTCCCTCCCTTATTCTCTCTCCTCTCTCACAATTTGCTTCCCTCATTCTCTCCCCTCTCTGTCCTCTGCTCGATCTTTCCCCGTCCAAATTTTCAATCTCATCAATGGCTTCATCACCGTCCAAATTTCCGACGAAATCAGCAAAAACACACCGTCGTCGGAAAAACTTCCTTCTCCACTTCACGTCGGCGACGAAGAAGGCAACGGTAACAACAACGTTGAAGAATGCCGCTCGTTTCGAACCAGCCCAGGCTTTGCCTTCCCCTTCTCTCATTCTCGGTGGCTAGGGTTTACTCTCACACCACCACGAATCTTCATTCTCACCACCACAAATCATCATTCGTCTCTCTCCTCTCTCATTCTCGGTGGCTCCTCACCACAAAGTTAGGGCATCGCACATTCTCGGTGGTTCTTCGCGACGATATTCTTTCTCACAAAGCCAATTTTGACGATGTCGCATCTCGCATCTCTGATTGTAGCTCCGCCAGCGCGGCGGAGATCTGGGTTTGTTTCCTTCTTTTTGCAATCTTCCTCTCTCCTCTTGATTTTTTCCATATCGGTTTGATTTTATGAATTTGTTATGTGTGTATCTTTTCTGATCTCAGATTTGTGTTTTTTTTGGGTGATTATTGTCTTTAGTTCTACTTTGAATTCGATGAAGCCTAGTAACACTTATATTACTGCCTTCTTTATTTTCACTTTGAGGCATTTTCTAAGTTTAGTGTGAATAAAATTTGTTCTTTTTTGGTTTTGCGTGTAGTTTCTTGCTCGCATGTTATGAAATGGAGAAATTTTCAATTTTTGGTGGGTTTTTAATTTTGGGTTTTGTAGAATGTTGAATGATTTTGGTAAAGGTTGGGTCTTTTATTGTTTAAGATGGTCATATTAGCTGCATTAGTTGGTTGTGAAGTCAGGTGACTAAATATAAGAAATTGTTGTGACATTTTTGATATATGATGTATTTGCAATTTGATAATGCTTTAACTATCAGCGGCAATTTCTTCTAAGTATGTGTTTTGTGAAATTGTTCATTAGAATTGTGGTTTTGATTTTGACTTTTTTTGTTGTTTTTCATGTGTTGTTGTAAGTTGCTTTCTTTTGGTTTTGCACGTGACATTGTATATTTTGTTTTATTTTGTAAATTTTTTATATTTGTATAAAAAACATAATTTATAGTTGAAAATGATACTTTTATATATATATAGCTGTTTGGGGATCATTTAGGACTAAAAATGAAAAAAAAAAAAAATCTGTTTTTTTGGGTCAGAAGGGCTGCGATTTTAATCAGAACCGCAACCCTTTATTTGTAAGAAGGGCCGCGGTTTTAGGCCCAAAATCGCAGCCCTTCCAATATTGGGAGGGCTGCGGTTTTGGGCCTTAAACCGCAGCCCTTCTTCGTGAAGAGGCCGGTTTAAAACCGCAGCCCTTCACTTTTAGTAAAGGGCTGCTACGGAAAGGGCTGCTGGCCAAAAACGCAGCCCTTAGGGCTGTTTTGACCGCAGCCCTTCCGTTTTTTTCCACTAATTTATCTGTAAATTCTCTATCCCATACTTTCTACGAGAATCGAACTCATACCATTTATCTCTCACCTTATTCTCGTTTTCCAAGCTTAGAATTTAGCAAAATGTCAAAGATAAATTTTCTCTGATTATAAAAAGATTGCCCTAAAATTTTCCCTGACCTAAGGGACATAATACCCTAGACCAATGAAACAGTGCCAAATACTGTGGCACATTGCTGCCTATTGAGGCTTACAATAGCACATGATGAGCAGCAATGATCTATAGTAACAACATACTTAGGCATACTCACGATATTCCTACCCAAATCTACTACAGTTTCATCCTAGCTAATACCAAATCTTTAGATTTAAAACATTTAGTAGGCACAAGCCGCACAACTAAATTAATATATAATTCTACATGTTAATTCTAATTACTTTCTCTTTTTTTTTTCCTTTTTTACTTGTAATATTTTTCATTTGGTAAGTTGCATATTTTTTTTTTGGTGCGAATGAGCCACAAGGGCAGGGATGAGAATCGATCCCAGGATCAC
The DNA here is from genome assembly GCA_947648045.1 of Beta corolliflora. NCBI lineage: Eukaryota > Viridiplantae > Streptophyta > Magnoliopsida > Caryophyllales > Amaranthaceae > Beta > Beta corolliflora. The sequence continues at coordinate 233,852 of CANSZD010002045.1, read as the reverse complement.
CTGGAACCGGGAAGGAAGCTCTAACCAACTGAGCTATCCCTCACTCTCATTTAGTAAGTTGCATATTATTTGCAATATTAATATTTTTGATAATATATTCTGGGGATCTTTTTTTATCTCTCTCTATCGCTCTCCTCTTCTAATTTTTTTTTACCATACTTCAATGTTGCAAGTAAAGAAAAAACGAAATAAGTATATGATAACATTATGAAAGGTTTATTTAGTTAATAAAGTACCATGATTTGAATTCCTTTTATTTATCGATATTGTGAGATCGGATGATTGTATACATATACTTCAAAATTGAGTCTGGCTCCGATATTATAGATAGTTTATATTTAGGGAGTTATTAAATGCAGCCCCACTTTATTGTCTTTTTACGGCCTTCAAACATGTATATAACCATTAATATCATTAAATATGTAATTATAATCATAAACAAATTGATTTTTTGAATATATAATAAATCAAAACCATCTAGAGAAATCACACATTATAACTTTTTTATTACATATTAGTGAATATATATATATATATATATATATATATATATATATATATATATATATATATATATATATATATATATATATATATATAGCTTTGAAAAAAGCAAATGAATTAACCTTTCAATGACTAAAAGAGAATAACCCTCTAGGCTCTAGATTGGTTATAAACTATCTATATCATAAATAAACATATCAAGTGAACGGTTATATAGTTAGTTAATAAGAGAATAACCCTCTAGGCTCTAGATTGGAAAACTCTAAATTGTCATAAATTCTTGAATGAAACATGTGCACAATAAATTATTGTGAGATGGGGTAAACTTATTTTCCTAAATGGATTACTTATATGAAAATGACCCCTTTAAGGTATAAATTATCTGTCAAACAAGGTCAACTATTTATCCTAAAGAGGTCACTTTGACTTATATATAACTGACTTATTTAAGGTAAAAAGTTACCCCTTAGGATGGGGCAGTTACTCCCGCGAAACGATAAGCATATCAGCCTGGACGAGGGCCAAAGCTCTTAGAAATAATCCGTTTTTTATTTGAAAAATGACTCATTTTGACTTAAAAAAAGTGATTCATTTTAACTAAAATGAATTGATCGCACAAGAAATTTATCATAGACCTCACGGTCCTCACCTGATGGAACAATACTAGTTCCCAATTTATATAATTATGTAACATCAAACCCGGCAAGGTGTTATGATTGTTGGGCAATTAGATATGGGCTGCCATTCCATTATTTCCAGCAGTGACTTTATCGTCACCTTACTAGTTACAACGCCTTACTAGTTACTACCATATATTTTTGATGTAGCGTATGCTACAATCTCACACCATTAAAGAATTCTCATGCACCATACAACATATATTAGAATTTAGAAGTAAATAGATTTCACAATCTATTTGATTTTATTGGCTTCGTTGAACGCATTAGTTAAATTTTAGTAGACAGTAATTTCGAGTTGGGCAGAGACCACACCGTGCCAACCATGTTTTATATAGGGACGACTCTAGCACGAAACAAGTAAAATTATTATATTGTCGTTTTTAGCTCGTACAAATTTTCTTAGGAAGGGGGCAATGCACCACCTAGTCGGTTTGTGTTGTGACGACATGTCCCTCTTTAGAAATTTACTACAATTTCCTTCCTTGGTAAAATTGAGCAGATCATCTGGTTGTACTTATGTTGAGCTCGTGATAAATCTTTAAAATGATGTCCATACATGTCCCACAATCCATAATACGTTCCTGCCATGTAGGGTCAAAACTCGTATTGTATCGTGCTCACCATCGTGTGGATCCGGCCTACGCCCAACTATAATCAGTATAACTCCATGACTCCAGGTTGCCATACAAATAAAAATACATGCCCATTCTATAAATTGATGTAAATCATACGCCAACTAGAAGTGAAGTAGCATACTAGCATGTGTTAAACTTTACTATGAAGTCAAACCACCAAATAACACCTGCCTTCCCATAATCATGAAATACATTACAATCATATTTTCTAACCATAAACGTTCTTTTTCCGCTTATAAAAGCTCCCTTTCTCTCATTCCCAACTCATTCTAGTGGCACGAGTCAGTTATTCCACACACAAAAATAATGACGCACTTCTCATTACATTTTTTCATGCTATGTGCAACTATTATTACATTCACAACACAGGGTGTAAAAGCCTCTCTTAGAAGCAAAGGGACTACAAATTTGACAATGCAATTTGAAGCCATCTACCAATTTGGTGACTCCCTTTCCGACACCGGCAACTTAATCCGGGAGCCCTTCGGCGCACGAACCGCTTTTGCGAGACTTCCTTATGGCCGAACCTTCTTTCACCGCCCCACCGGCCGATGCTCCGATGGCCTTCTCATGGTAGATTACTTTGGTATGTTCATGAGCTTATCCTTACACTAATGCACGTATCCCCTGTTTCCCCTGTTTTCGATTTTTTTTTGTTTTCACTCATCTGCTATGGTACCATTACTAGAAGTTAATTGAACATATAGATATGAAAGGTGACTGAAGTGGTCATTTCGATGGATATATAAGGTGTAATACTGTTTCTCTAACCATAGTTCAAATCAAGGGAAACTAATATTATAATGAATTAATATTATTCACAATAATATGGTAACTTTTTTTCAACATAGAATACAAGAAAAAAAGAAGAAATGGACAGGAAAAAGAAGTTAGATTCATGTGATAGGAGAATGAAGAGAGATAACAAAATCCAAAATATGTAAAACGCGAGTGTTAACATTTGTGTAAATTATTTATTTTTAATATATATTAAACCTTATTGGGAAATGAAGGGAATATGAATAAATTTATAATACAATTGTTGATGCAATTATTTAAGAATCTAGTTTTAGCTAATAAAAAAATTAATACTTCCATATCATAATTAAAGGTGAATTAGAAGATAATGGATTACGTCTCAAATAAAGTCATTTATTAATCTTTGCTTCGAAGGGTAAATCTACTCTCTACGAAGTATTATTATTAAAAGATGCGGGTAAGAATCGTAATTCGTCATGTATCCCCTCTTTCTTCTTAAGTGCTTTAATGGTGTCATATGACACCACCTTGTGACATGTTACTTCTTTGAATATTCTTTTATTACTTAAAAAATGAAGAAAACTCCTCGTAAAAGATTTCAAACTCTTATTTCTCACTTTGCAAGTCATTATTTAACCACCAACTTACAAACTTTACTTGTTACAAAATGTCAACCCTAAATAATATATTCTTTTACCTTATTGTAACTCGGGGCATCTCTCTAGTCCAACAAATAAATAGTTTATTTTACTCAATGTTAAGTAAAACATATATAAATTTATTAGTGTCAGTAAGTAAAATTTTCCCCTTTAAATATAAAGATACAATAAGTAAATTTTCACAAAACCTACATCGTAAATCCGGGTGTACCGAACATTTAATACTATATTCTTTACTCATATATTGCTTACTCATTTGGAACTCTATAATTGAACAAGTAACTAAGAAATATCCTTGAGAGTGTGGTATATCTGATTGTATGATATAAATTTCAGAAATTTGAGGTAGGATTCCATAAATTATCAAAATTTGAGGTAGGTTTCTTTTTCTATCAAATTTTGAGGTAGGTCTCTTCAATTTATCAAATGTTCATAGATAGTTAAATTATGCATCAAAGACTCTACCTATTCAAAGTAAAACTTAAGAAAACACATAAGTGTTACCCGGACCCATATATATTAGTGTGTTTTGTACTTCATCTACAGAGAGTAAGAGAAAGTTGAGAAACTATGTACGTTCCTAACGACCAAAACAAAATGCAAAAATTTCCAAAAACAAACAATATGCAAAGTGGAAAATTTTCAAACATAAAAAGTAGTGAAAATCCATCTTTTTCTCAACCCTTCCTTAAAAAGAACAATTTATTTTGCTTAAATAGTCAATGACTTAGAAAAGAGTGGGACAGTTTTTGGACTACTTTTTTTACTTAGTTTACTAATTTATTTATTTTTATATGCACTTTTAACTTTTAGTCTAACAAATTATTGTTTTAAAATTGTTGCATGGTAGCTATGTACTTCCACCTACCACTACTGAATCCATATCTTGCACGAAGAAGTGACTTTGGCAATGGAGCCAATTTCGCCGTGGCAGGCGCAACTGCGCTTGATCCTGCTGCTTTGGCTGCGCGTAATGTATCTCTACCTCTTACACACAGCACTTTGGCTAGGCAAATTCGTTGGTTTAAATCTCTTCTCCAATCTACTTTATCTAATCCAAGAGGTACGTTCTACTTTATACCATCAAAGGTGCGTTCTCTTCACCCGAAAAACTAACTTATTAGGCACCGATTGACCTTAAATGACTCTTATTGGAACTTATTTTTGAGTGTTGTGTTAGACCTGATCTGAATTTATTGGATCGGAAACTTATTTTTTAAGGTGAAGAGAACACACTCTAAGTACAACTATAAATCTATAATTATCCATTTCTTCTGTTAACCTTATTTTCTTGTCAAATTAATATATAGTGCATTGGTAGTGAGGTTGTTGGGTTTCCAAATCTTTGGAGACTTATTTTTCTTATGATGATTAAGATCACTTAGGAGTGTTCCATATAATCAATATGTGGCCACCAATTTTTGTGGGACACATTCTTGCACTAATTTGATGTAGAGGAAAGGAAATGAAGATTTTTATGAAAATTCCATTCATAAACCATTGGGTGTGTACCTACCACAAAGTTTTAGTGGTTTGTGCATTTATGCATGTAGCGTATACGTATTGTTAACAACAAAACATTACACATTGTTATCGTTATCAACATTTATTATCGACTATTATATAGGCAATAGGTTTATGATCATTTATTAAATACATGTTTTGATGTTACTTATGAAGTGATGGCTGATAACAGGTAGTTCATAATTACAAAATGTTTAATAAATATTTTATAATATCTTATTCATGTATTTACGTCAAATAATTGTAGGTACTTTATTCGTTCTCAAATAAGTGTAACACTTAGTTTTAAAACTTCAAAAACTAATTACTTTTTGAGACTTGATATATATTTTTTTCATTGCATATTTTTAAACTATCAACTTTTTAAATATGACGTAATTAAAGACCGTGAGAAAAAAGAAAAAGAAGCTAAGTATCGCACTTATCTAAGGAAATACTATAGAGTGTGCTATAATGAGAATCAAATGCTCTTTCATTTTTTTTTGTTAGAAAGATCCTCTTTATAAATGAATTCGGTTAACCACACTCTACAAACCCTAAGTTTTGTGACTAAATATTTAACTTCTTTTCTTGAAATGGTATATTATGTTGTAAAATAACAATGACAAAATCATGCGCTATCTTGTAGGAGTATTATTAAATGTGTGGTGTTTTTTTGAGCATCTTATTCACATGAATTCCTACTCTTATGTTTACCATGTTCCGTATTTAAATTTTCCTTGGGAGGAAGGAGAAGTTACATTCACGCAAGAAATATTGTTCATAAATGTGATTGAGGAATTCAAAATAGCACTAACTTTCATGATTAATAAGATACTAATACTCATAATTAAAACACATAGAACCCTATTGGATTAACGCAGTTTCCTCGTAATTGCATGCATGGTTGCAGAAATCAAAGAAAAACTTCACAAGTCATTAGTGATGATGGGAGAAATCGGGGGCAATGACTACAATTTCGCTTTCTTCCAAGGTAGAACCATGCATGAAGTATATAAGCTTGTCCCTTACGTCGTACAAGCCATTAAAGCTGCAGTCCAAGTGAGTTTATAATCCACACTCCTTTCGTTCCAATTTAAACCTTCACATGTACGTATCTACTAATGTCTTAATAACAATATAAGATGTCACCTTTTCCGATCACACATTGGTAAAGTTTTGATCATTTAAATTATAGAAGTTTTGACATATGCAATCCTAGCTAATAATTAATAATAAGGATAAACTTATTATCTAGATGGTATTAGGAACGATTTATCATAAAATCACACGTCAATTGATCGATGTTACTAATACTTCATAACTTCTTCATTTCTCCACTTTTACGTTCTTATAGTTAGCCCTAAGCTTATGTCATTTTCCTTTTATAGATATTTACACATGAAATAGTATCATACTATAATATAGCATCATATTAGATTTGTTTTGACGTCAATTTATCTAATGTAATTTTTTTCGTGATTTTGTTAAACACGCTACTAAAGATATTAAATTAGATATGTGGATTGAAGACCATGAGAAAACAAGTGAAAAAATGAAGAAAAAAAATGAAAGAAGTAATTATTATGATTAGATTTTCTAATATGCCTCTATTTATAAATTACTAAATGATTCAGGAGATTTTATCAACAAAATATATGATATGATGAGAAGAGGTTTGAAGGTCAGGGTAGGCCGATGCCCCACCCAACCCAAGTCATCCTCACTTAGATCAATCCATTTTACATGCATGGAGGTTGGGGAACAAATTTGTAAAAACACATCATAGTATAGTCAGCCATGCTTTTAAAAAGTAGCATCTTAATGAGATTTGACAAAAAAATGGCTTACTATTTATTTGAAGAGCTAGAGTTTAAACAATATGGACTATTGAATCTTAATTCAAAAAGTAAAATAATTGGTCATTAGTCATTACATAAAAGTAAAGTGGTTTACAATAGTATTTAGAAGTACATACCAACTAATCTTTCTAGCTAAACTATATTGCATTTTTGCAGGAAGTGATTAAGCTTGGAGCTACTAACATTGTGGTGCCAGGAAACTTTCCCATTGGTTGCGTTCCTCTTTATCTGGTTGGATTTCCATCCAAATATGCATCAAAGTATGATGAATTTCAGTGCCTAAAAGACTACAATGACTTCTCAAAGTTTCACAATGAGCTTTTGATAGAAACCATCCAAGAGTTGAAACAAGAGCACCCGGGTGTTGCCATTGCCTATGGAGACTATTACTCTGCCCTTATGTGGGTCATTACCCATGCTCCTCGGTTAGGTAAGTTGCATGCTACAATGAACTTGAAACACCACCTCCTCCCCACATTTGATTAGTACATTAAACAGGGTCGTCTCAAAAAATTTGTCGATGTTGTGGTAATATGAATAATTGATCCTAAAAACACAACTAGTACATATATTTTCAAAAATAGTCTTATTAAAGATCTTATATATCGTCATTTTAATATATAATATAAGAAAATCTATATCAAAAATCGAAAAGGCATAATAAGTCGATGAAGATTTTGAAACATAGGGGACATATATAGACAATATAGGGCATCAATTTCTCATGCAACACTTAGATTAATTAGTTAATCAATTCATGTGTACATGATTTGGTGAGCTTAAAAGAGGAAGACAATCCTTTGGCTCCCCACATCCGAAAACAAAATGGTTTGTTAGGTCAAAAGTTGGTGTGATTATGTTGCATGTACATAACAAGAGGGATGCAACCCGTGACTTTATGACTTATGAGTGGTCCAATGCCTAGAAGGGCCTCCTTTGTTCGGACCCGTCGTAGAATAATGTCTTCTCATAATAATGCAACTCTTTTGGGCTAACATGGTTGGCGATGGAACGAGGTCTTCAAAATTTGGGCCAAGTGTGTATTCTCTTGACCTGATTTTAATTCGTTCATATTTTCTCCATTTCTAAATACATACAACATTTGCATAGTAACATCAAGTGGTCTTATAAGAGACCGTCTACTTTTAATTTAAAATTAGGCACGGCCCAAGCCCAATATAAAGAAGAGAACATGCCACCTTTTTTAATATAGTGACTAGTTTAATCTATTTAGGGACCAGGTTAATCTACTTCCCGACCGGTTTAATCTATTCAAGAAGGACTTTCTTTAACCCATTCAATGACTAGTTTAATCCATTTACTGACTAGTTTAATTCGTTCGGTAAGACTGTCGGGTAATTTTTTTGAAATTGTCTGTTGTAGTTCGAGAATCAAGAAAATAAAGAAAGGAGAAGAGAAGGGATACAGGATAGTGTTGGGTCAGAGTGAAATGGAATAGCACATTAGAAAAATCCGAGGCTTAGGTTTGTCTAATTTTATGTTAAAATTAGACCGCCTATTCTAATAATTTGTGAACATTGAGAAGTAAATAAACTTTTTATAATATGTCATCAACAAAAAGTGTGTATAAAAGTTTCGAATTTTTTCTTAATATCTCGAGTATAATTTGTCTTTTGTGTGTTGAAATGTTAACTCCGAGTTTGATTATTTTTCCACCTTTTTATAGGGTTCGAGCCAGATGGGTCAAAAAGGGCTTGTTGTGCATTGGGTAACAATCCTTATAATTATGATCCAAAAAGAGGTTGTGGAAGCCCTGGAGTTCCAGTTTGTGAAGATCCTAGTAAAACAGTAAATTGGGATGGAATTCATATGACTCAAGAAGGGAACAAAAATGTGGCAAGATGGTTATTAAGAAATATTGTACCTACACTTCAAAGACATATTCGTGCTTAAAACAATAAGTAATATATAGCTTATATCACCCTTTTGTAGGTTACTTTCATGGAAAATATAACACCATGGAGTAGCTTGAATAGGCATGCGAGATTCGATATATACATATATTCTAGGCAAATGTCAATTTAGAGCCATGTTTTATTCTAAGCTTCATAGACATTTGAAAAAGTGGAACTGGCTATGAGTAAGATGAACTATATATCACAATTGTGGATGGGCCTCTAGCTTTGGAGAAAATAGAAATTGGACTCAAAAGGTTACACATTCTAAGAAAATTTCCTTAATTATACTAACTATAAGTCTATAATGGATAATCTCTTTGTTTCTCAGTTACAACACTTACTATTTTACGTTCTAAAACATGCAAATTTGACCATCGATATCTTATTAATATGGGTCAGAAAAATTTATAAATGTTGATTACGTTTCAAAAATAATCTCAAGTTTACTCGTCATATGAGTTAACTAATGATAGCTAAAGAAAGTTTAATTTTTTGTTAGTTCTACATCACATAAAACTTATATTAGGCACTCGCAAGGGCAGATTTTAGGGGTCGGTCTTCCCAAAATAAGTTAGCATTTTGATTATTAATTTCTTTTGCCATATTAGGTATCTTAGATTTATGTATCAAATATAAATAAAAAATCTTGTAGCATAATTAGTAAAAGATCATTCAATTTAAATCTAGAGTTAAGAGATTTAAAACTTAACCATATTATGTTAGTTTTTTGGCCCAAGATTCGCCACTAGGCTCATGTCTATAGTTCTATGTCTCTTTGTCTTTTGCCATTCCAATTATCTGTGCCATTTTCAACAATGATGATTTCAGTCAACTCTCCATGAAAAAGAGTCTTCAAGAGTTAACGTTTTTTGACAGGCCTCAAGAGAAAAACCTCAGCCCTTTAAATACTTTGGGCTGGACTTGTGACAATAAAAGTCCTAAAATATCAGCTACTTTTGGACCAAGTCTAAAGTGAAAAGGGCTATAAATTTGATTAAGACAGTTTAGAATGATAATGTCTTATCCAAAGATAAAGGAATTGTGATCCAATTTACAATGCAAAGAATATTTGATTCCCCCATTAAATCCAAAAGCTTAATTAGAGCATATGAAGAAAACTTTTTGCAACTTGGAATATCAAATCTTCTTTCTTACTCATTTTTCCACCTTTTCAGAAAAAGTTTTGATCTTATATTCCTACAATAATATATACCAAAGTCGATAATTTTATATAATTATATTTACAAGCTAGTACTATGATTTCAAATATTTCTCGAGATAGTCCACAAAAGTGTATTCCTTATATATTTGTATTATTTTCTCAATACAAATACAAATATTCCGTCTACACTGGCGGAAATTATTGGATCGAATTGATTTTGGTTTATTGTGGATCAAATCACATGGTAGATGTAGACTGTTTAACGATTATTACATTATGTGAAAGCATAAATTGCAATGATATTATCACCAAAAACTAATTGCAATCAAAAAGTTATTGCAATGAACAATGATATTAGCACCCAAAAAAGTTAAAATGGTAGATTTAGATTGTTTAACGATTATTACATTTTTTGCATGTTGAGGTCACTTTACCGTGATTTTAGAGACGAGCTCTTGTACCAATATGTTTTTGAAAACAGAGTTCGATATTTAATACTACAAGGAAGTGGCAATTGCGCAAAAAACTTCTAAAATTGATCATTCAAGCCCATATTTCTAAGTGGATTGGTCGAGGTTTGGACCCACAACTTCTTACTACTCCCTCCGTCCCAAATATAGTGTTTGTTTCTCTCTCTTGAGGTTAAACTTTAAAATCTTTGACCAAATATTCTCATTTATATATACAAAAAAACATAGTCATGTAGGATCTTGTTAGTTTCACCTCAATGTGTACTTTCATAATATCTAACTTTTTATATTTTTTATTAATACGGAATTGAAAATATTGAAGGTCAAAGGTATATATTGGAGACCGTGCAAAAAGGAAACAAACACTATATTATGAGACGGAGAGAGTAAAGATAAGAAAAAAAATTGACATTATTAATCCTAATTGTATCTTTGATTTAATGTTGCAATTATTGATTATCTTACATACGTCCTAACTTTAGGATTTTTTTTACAAAACAATTATATAACCTACTAAATCGGTTAATAATGACGCATGAAACTACTTGAAAAGCCTTTGTTTTTAGAATAACTTAACCTAATGGAAGACTTTTATGACAATTTAAGAAGAAGAAAAAAACTCATAGGATTGTTTCTATCATTAATTTCATAATTTCAATTTGCCACTTTATCAGCAACCATTGGTGAAGTTACAAGGGGGAATGGCAGGGGATCGGTCCCTGCAGCCAACCTTGCGGTCCATATATTTTTAAAATGACACCGATAGGTTTTTAACGCATATTTTTTTAAATTGACTATTATATCATATAAATGCTCTTAGTCTCTTACCTAAGTAGTAGTAAAGTAGGATAGATTAAGATATTTCTTTTTGTAAATTTACTTTAAATATCCTTGACCCTGTTAACTTTTTGATTCCTGACTTCGCCCCTGTCACCAACACCACCCGTTACCCATCTAATAACCCGCCTCGTCGTCCGAGTCCAAGAACTAGTTGTTTATTGTTTTCTAGAGAGACAATTGCATTGAAGACATCAACAACAAAGCAACGTATAGCCCGCCGCCGCCGCATTTCCTTTTAAACAATACGATGAAGCAAGGTTGAGAGTAGAGAGTAGAGCATAGGAAGATGCATGCAATGGCGGGTGATTCCTTGTTTCCCGCCTCTTCCTCCTCTCAATTTCTCTCTCTCATAATATCACTCTTTGTCACAAATTTTCTTCCTTTCTTCTCATTGAAATAATCATAAAGTCCCCAAAAAACCTTCCAACAAAGTAACTAATTTTTCACAAACTGCTTTCACACATTAATTCAATTATTATCAAAAACATTATCATGTTACTTCTTAGTATATAACCCCATTTCTACTTTCTTTCTCTTAAATTTTTTAAAAAACTAGTGTATTTTTTGCAACTTTTACAGCTACTAAAAATGGCTAGTATACTTCACATTAGAACCCACATTATTCATGTTATTGTCATTTTCATGTTTTCCTGCTTCTGCAACTTTCTTTCTTCTTCTTCTTCTAAATTCAATCTCACTCTTCTTCATGAACATCCTAATCCAGAACATATTGTTCAAGAATTACGCAGGTGAGAAACTCTCATTTCTTTTTTATCAATTGTTTTTCTGGTTTTTTGTGTAAGATTTTGAGGTCTAGTAAGGCTAGAATATTGTACCTGGATTCTTTCAACTTGCTTTTCTTTCTTTGGGTTCATAAAGATACAATCTTTTACCTCATTCATTCCTTTTTAGGCATTTTATGTATGTTTAATTTAACTAGCACTTCTACTTTCTGTTTTCTGCTACAATATAATGTCCCTTAATATTGTTCTTTCAACTATAATATAATGTCCATTATAATTATTCTTTCACCTATAATATAATGTCCCTTATTATTGTTCTTTCACAAGTGTTGATGAAAATTCTGTAAAAAAATCTCTTATTAATGTCCCTTCAGTTTTCTCAGTTCTGTTTTCCTCTGTTTTGAGATGAATTTTCATCTGGGCATACCTCATTATGCAATTTTACAATCTACATGACTTATTTTTCATCAAATTTCATATGGGTATGTTTTAGTTTTTAATGGGTATTATTTATTTTTTTGTTAATATATTACAATTTTTTTTGAAGAATTATTAAGGTAGACTTGTTATCTGGTTTTCTTGCAGGAGAGTTAATGTTTCTCTGTCAAGAAGGCAAACCCTAGAAAGCATACAAGAAAAGGACCAGTTTTCTTGTGTAACTGGTAATCCAATAGATGATTGTTGGAAATGTGACCCTAATTGGGCTGCAAATAGGCAACATTTAGCTGATTGTGCAATTGGGTTTGGGTACCAAGCCCTTGGAGGTAAAGGTGGTCCTATCTATGTGGTCACTGACTCTTCGGACCCGGACCCACGCAAGCCGAAGCCAGGGACCCTACGAGACGCCGTGAGCCAACCGGGACCAGTTTGGATTATATTTGCTAGTGACATGCTAATAAAGCTCAAAAGACCACTAGTGGTTACTAGCTATAAGACCATAGATGGACGTGGAGCACATGTTGAAATAATTGGTGGAGGGTGCATCTCAATAGAGCATGTTACTAATGTGATCATACATAACATCAACATACATCATTGTTATCCTGCTAATTCAGATGGTGATGGGTTACACATATTTTCATCTAGCAACATTTGGGTAGACCATTGCACATTGTCTAATTGCGCGGATGGCCTAATTGATTGTACTGTGGGATCGACTGCTATAACAATATCGAACAATCACTTCTCTCATCACGATAAGGTGATGTTATTAGGGCATAGTGATGATTATATTGCGGATCGTGGGATGCAAGTGACGGTGGCATTCAACCGGTTTGGTGAGGCCTTGAATCAAAGGATGCCTAGATGTCGATTTGGCTATTTCCATGTTGTGAACAATGATTATTCGAGTTGGGTAGAGTACGCGGTGGGTGGTAGCTCTAGGCCTACCATCAATAGCCAAGGAAATCGATACATTGCACCACCTAATCCCAATGCCAAAGAGGTAGAATGCAATCTTTGGTTTCAATCACTTGTATGTTTTACTTGTATTGTTTTAGAGTGCAATGAGCCATTCACATGTACACAAGAGATCATGCAAGTAGCTCAAACGTTGCTTTCCTTTAGTAAAGCACTTTTAATTTTGATAAGATTCTTATTTGATTTAGTGACATATATTATAAATAACTTTTGCTTTTATATGGTCATATTATTCAATACTAAACCAATATTGCATCAGATCAGTTCACGTCAAATTATATATTATACCCGAAAGTTCAAAAGGTGAATCTAGCTGCTCATAAAATACTATTATTAGACAGATCCACAAGTACAAGATTTTGCCATCAAATTTCACTATTAATTAGGTTACAACTTTGAATATCTTATATGGAAAATTAACACCAAAATCTTGGAAACTACATCAAGATAACATTATTATTGCTTAGCTTCACTAATTCTCAAAAGAAAAGAAATGAAAATTTTGGTAACTTGTGTGTGAATGTATGGATTGGCAATAAATGTAGGTTACAAGAAGATTGGATGCAGATGGGCAGGAGTGGGAGAGCTGGAATTGGAGAACAGAAGGTGATTTAATGATTAATGGAGCATTCTTTGTACCATCAGGTGATGGTGTAAATCCTCAATATACTTTGGCATCAAGTATGGAGCCTAAATCTGCTGCTTTTATTGACCAACTCACTCTCAACGCCGGCGTCTTGCTCCCTAATCCTAATGGGTATTTTTCTTTTTTCCTTCCTTTCTTTCTTTCTACATAATTTTTCAAACTTTCACTTGTTTAATGCATTTTGATAATAACATTGCTGATGTGATGTTTCTATATACATATCACTATATACACGTATAGCAATTATTTGACTGTTTTCACGGGTCTCTCTATTTATATAGTTGTTGCAAATATGGTATAGAAGTAACCATCTCATGGAGATAATTTTTTTTGTTATTCCTCATTTTATTTTTCATACAACAACTATGTTTTTTTTTTTTTTTTTTTTTACAAAAGAGATGAGAAACTAGGGAGGATTAGCGTAGTGGGCGCAAAGGCGTCACCCTAGGATCATTTCGGAGACATAAGCTGGAAGTCATAAACTTCAAACCAAAAGTAAGATTAGTCGTATAGTACTTTCATGAAAACCAATCACAGCAAAGATTACTTCCCGAAACACATGGCGAACTTGAACTTCTTCAAACATCTTGATATCTTCACCTGCATCCACAATAGAAATATTAATAGTCCACAGAATTTTCCAAATATTTTTGATAGCCTGAATAACAGCCAAGTTATCCCCTTCTATAATAATTTTCTTCAAACCCAACGAAAGAGTCCCCCCGAATCCCTTCTCGCAAACCTCTAGCTTCCGCAACTAAAATAGAATCCGAATTACTAAGAGTACCAGCACCACACAACATAACTTTACCATACTCATCTCTAATAATGAATCCAAAAGAAGATTGGCCATTAGAAAGTTTTGAACCATCAAAATTTATCTTAAAGAAACCCGAATCTGGAGGGATCCACACAACATTTTCTCTAACCTTCTGTTTCAAACCAGTTACAACCGTTTTCCTCTTGACAGAATCATACAACAAATATGTATTTATGAATGTATCTTAGTTTAATACGTATAAATTAAATTGTATATTGACGAGGTTGAGGTGATAAGTTTAGTCCCAGAACTCATCATCATAGAATCTTATATTTAAAGGATAATTTTTTTTAAATAATTAAAAGCTAGTTTTTTTTTGTGAAAGGAATCAAATGCTAGTTTTAGATAGTCTCCTGCTAATTATTTTATAACAATTAACATCACAAAATTTCGCTTTTTTATACACCACACTTATAATTGGACCGTTGTACGTATTAGTCAGGATATCATTGCTGCCAATACCATGCACCTTCTGAGTCATCTCTCACCCATGTTCTTGTGCATATATTCTGGGGTCTTTTTCTTAAAACTTCTGTAGATATTATTTTTCTGAGTCTTGTCCAACACAATTTTCTATGTGTGCCCTTTTTCTACATAATAATGCAATTATTAATTAATTGATAACATAATACCAAAGAGTTGTAGGCGGGTAGGGACACTTTGCATGAAAATCAAAAACAGATTTTTTATGAAAAAAACAGATATTTTTTATCTAAATACTTATTGTTATTTCGCAATCCAGAGAAGTCTCATTCTTCATATTTATGAAGTGCTTGAAATGTAGGGAAAATCTTTTTGTCGTTTGTCTATAATGTTAACAATAGTTTTTCTGTTCTTTATGTATTATTTCGTTTTCGCAAAATGTAATTTACAGCATATAAGAAGCGAAATTTGAAAATATTAAGCAATAACTAAACTAGCAAGACAAACATTTTTAATCTTTTGACAAACAGAAGGCATTTCCTTTATCTAGTATAGTACTCAAAACACAAAAAAGTTGCACAGGGGATAAATAGAACACTTTTTCACATGGAATGCTAACATGGAAAGGACTTTATCCTCAAATCTGGCAGAGATGATTGGCCAAGATTGGGTTGTAAGTCAAAATTGCAAAAGTTTCACTATCAACTACCATGCTAAAGAAAATTCACTGAAATTCAGGGGATGCCTCACTCAATAATTCTCATGCACTTGATTAGTTTTCTCTTCTATATAATGACATCTGAACAGTTAAACATATATATAATGAATTGATGTCAAGTAGGTTACTAGCTTTTACTTGGCTCATAACACATGTAATTGGAGCTCGAGTTGAGTCTCTAGCTTTTTCAAGCTTGAATCTTTAGGTTTAACTTCCTATAAAACTCAACTTTATTATGAAAATTGTAACCAATTAAAACTCATTTATGTTATAACATTTTTATAGCTAAGTCTTTCCTACTTATGTTGAGTTCTCACTCGTATTAAACAAATTTTTTACTAATGGCAAGTTAAAATTTATAGGATAATATGTAAAATAAAGTAATAAATAAATATTTCAATCATATTCATGAGCTTCTTAGGTGTTCAATAGATTCATAATTTGTTAGTCCGACCTAAAATGATTCAAGAGCCCGTAATGCTTATTAGCAACACTTGTGAATTTTGATAACCATGATGTATATTCAAATCCCATATACATTTGTTAATTTTCAGATTATATGAAATGGGCCTGGGTAACCTAATAAGGAGGAGAAGAGTTTAGCCCACTTACAAGTCCAAGGAGGTTCCATCCTAAAACCAATTGGTGATAGGAGGAGTAACTCCAAGGCTTATAAAGTAGTTTACTCTCTCCTCTTTTCTCCAATGTGGGACACTCACATGTGCTCATCAATGGGATTCAATAACATCTGTTGTTTATGAAATAATATCTACTCGTGTTTTGTCTCCTTAGTATAAAAAAAACAAATGATTTACCTTTAAAATTGTTCAGATTAGATTTATGTTTCAACTTTTTGCATGATTGCATCAACTGATAACTAATTAATCCTTGCATTTGTTTGTGGTGTTATGTACATTGCTAATTACTAGTCATTTACATTCTTTTTAAACATGAGTATATGATGAATGCAGAGGCATAGCAAATCCTGGATCAAGAGGTAGTGGCATTAGCAGCGGTGGTGGATTAGTTCCTAGTGGTGGCGGCGACGGCGCGGTCCCTGGCGGCATGTATGGCACTGGAGGTGCTTACAATCCTCCAGGAGAAGGAGGCTATACTGAAGGAGGAGATGGAGGATTCTTTTTTAGCAGTGCACCTTCTTCACCCTCTTATCAAACTTCCATCATTTTGTCTACCCTAGTTATTTTGACATTGCATTTTGTCACAAATCATTATTTATATTTAGGCTTATAATATAGTTGCAAAAATCAATCAAGGTCAAGATTATACATGTCTATACTACTCAACTTGCACCCGCCAAAAAAGAAAAGGAAAAGAAAAAACTGAACATTTCAACAGCCAATTATGAATTGTTCCCACCTCCCATCAAACCAAATTATAGTTAAGTTGACATGAAAGAAAATATGACATAATAATGTAACAAGTGGTTTTCATTCCCCATTGATATGATTGTGATTTTTACTAAATGAAAGTGAAATTTAGGCCTTTTAGATTTTAACCTCTACCTAAAGTGGAATTAGAAAAAGATGGTAATATGGGTCGTAAATTAAACAATGTAACTAAGGCTGGTCGAGAACCACCAATTAATTAATTAATTAATTAATTAATTAATTAATTAGCTACAATTCTTTGCCTCATTTATGGACTTTTATGATGATTTGAAGATCAGAATAATGCTTCGCAATAACAATTGAACATCAATGAGGAGTTAAAAAGCTGTGGCCTGTGGGAATTCGGTAATTCAGTGGTCATGTGGGAATTAGGATCCAATAGTTTCCACCAAAATTGATTATAAAGACTATGTAACATCTTCTAAATCTATATAAAAAAATGAGTATTCGTTCTGGTAAATTTTATTGAGCCTTACACAAGTCCATACCGGATGAGAGTTTGACCATATACTGAGCTCGACAGCTTCCATCCGAGACCAATTAATAGTAGATGGAGTAACCCGTCAATCTTATAATGTTAGTCATTCTCTCTCTTTTCTTCAATGTGTGATAACTGGGGCCAACTCGAATCTTTGGTTATACATTTAATGGTTCCGAACTCAAAATCAATGAATAGTAGTTGGGTTCACAATTAAAATCAATGTCGTTAGGACCACTTTCAAGTCCAATTGAACAAAAAAAAATGATGCCCAAAATATGCCCTGTTTCAGGTTTAACCTCGCACAGGCCAAGTCTCGACCAGCTTTTTGCACCAAAACCTGCTATTTTATGCTTTTTGGGCTTTTTTCGGGTCGGGCCAAATTTTAGCCTGAAATTTCGAATATATGTTGTCCATGGCCCATCTTTTTTGCCCAGAAATAGGCCAAACTGAAATGTCATGCACAAAACCCGTTATTTTTTAGATCAGCTGCACCCGCGAGCCGGGTCAATGTTGATCACCTCTAAATTAATAATTCTTGATCTTTTTGAACTGGTAACCAATTAGGTACATGTTGAAAATATTTTTATTGAAACTAAAATTTATTTTATCAACAAAAAGCCATATCACATATCTACAAGACCAAACGAAATAAACGAAAGAATATCATAATCAATCAAATAATATTCTAATATGGCAAAATCACAATCGGTATAGATAAAATATGACAAATATGTATATCCTAATTTATATCGTTGTTTGATACAATGTTCTACGAGGAGCTATATGAATCCTTTGTGGTTCTCTACTAAAATTGATTCGGATTGAAATTTGAAATGATTATAGAAGTAGATCTAACATTAGGTGAGCCTGCGACTCGCACAGATCCCCCATCAATGAACCGATTTATAGTAATAAAAGAAAAACATAGCCCAAACTTTCACAAGAAGATAGATAAAATATAGGAAAAATTGACAAGAGCGGTCCCAACTATGGCCGGTCCGCCATAAAAGGTCCCAACTATGGACTATTTCATATTAGGCCCAACTATTGCATGTGTTTGACACACGTGGTCCTTGTTGACTAGCAACCGGTTTTACCGGCTAAATTTTCTTAAAACATTCTTTTTGCCTGTTTTTGCCTCTTCTTCCTCCTAATTCTCTCACCTCCCTTCTTCCTCCTAATTCTCTCACCTCCCTTCTTCCTCCCCTGTCACCCCCTCTCCCTCTCTCTCCCTCCCCTATTCTTCAAACCTCCTCCACGGTAAACAGACAACAGACCACGCCCATCACCATCCTCATCTCCACTTTTTTCCTTATCCATATTTCTCTCTCTTTCCTGCACCAAATTGTCAAAACCCAAAATAACCCATTTCAATTGTTAGATTTTACAACATGAAAAATCAAATCTTCTGGAAATTGGGTGAACCCAATGCAGTCTAATTATGATTACTTATCTTTTAGTTCTGATTTTGATTTTGATCACTTGCTTAGTATAATTCTGATTCCGGGTCTCTAGTTTTGTGGTCTATTTGCTGCAAAAATCTGTTTGGATTTTAATATCTGGATTTTCTCCTGTTATTTTTGAAGTTTTAGAGGAAAAATAGAGATAACTCTTGGTAAAATAGAGTCCAAAAGAGAGAAAAAATCAAAGAAAATGAAGCATGTCAAAAATTCTGTTTTAGTTAACAATGTTGATGTTCTCATAGTGTTTGGATGAGCAATGTAGGAAGTTGGAGGTGAAAGCTGAGGAAATGTTTGAGGAGTGTAAGGTGTTGGAATTGAAGGAGGATGGCAGATTAATCTAATTCATTCCTCATTTCAATTAAGCATTGTTTCTTCCACTTTTTCTTTCTTCACTTTGAGTGTCTTAAACTTGTCCTCCACTTTCTTGAATTGAATCTCCAACTCCAAAATCGACACGAACTGCTCCAACAGCTTTGCTTGCAAATCCTCCCACTCAACACAAAGCCTAGTCTCCCCATCTTTAAATTCCCATTTGAAGATATCACAGTCATACTTGCCCTGAATTCAGAGAAAAATAAATAAATTAATATTGAGTTTCAAGAAAACGCCTAATTATTCTAGCATTCATGAAAAATTAGAAAAATCATGAAAATTTGAATGAAAAGGTCAAGAATTTAACTGGTATCATGGTATGCATTAAAGGAAAAAACAACTTACAGACCACATCTGAATAGTTGTAAATCTCCTCCTAAAGTTTGTTCCTTTGTCTTAAACTTCATGAAGAACTCCATTCCATTTTTTTCACTTCTCAATATTGTAGAAGTGTTATTGTTGCATATGTAAATCACATGTCTTGCACTAGCCCTTGAATTGATGGAACTGGGTCCTCTCGAGTTGTGTGCTCGCCATAGTTAAGTGAGGAAGAGAGCTTCGAAAATTTGGAGAAGCAACCAGACCCAGTAGCTTATTTGGGAAGAAAGAGGAAGAAACACCGAAAGGTGGTTTTTTTTTGTAATTTTAATCACGTGCAACAATACTTGCCTCACGTGAGCACTTTTACCGGCTCCAACAGGTCAATAACCTATAAGGACCACGCGTGTCAAATAGACCTTAAACTTGAGCCTGCTGTGGGATATTCCATAGTTGGGACCTTTTATGGAAGGGCGGTCATAGTTCGGACCGCCCTTGTCAATTTTTCCTAAAATATAATACCCCAAATATGAATTTCTGAGGTGTTACATAAAAGCCAATTGGATATATAAAACTGAATGGGTAGATTAAATCCGATATATGGGTATATATAACCCGATAAATGGATAGAATAAGTACGTAGTACAAAGAATGAAGTTTTGTTATTAACAAAAACTTAAAATTAACACAAATAATTAGAATAGATGGTCTAATTTTAACATAAAATTAGACAAACCCAAGTCTACATTCTCCTAACAAGCCCATTTCATCTCATTCTAATCCGATACTATCCCTATAAATCTCGCACCAACCTAGTCATTAGAGATGGCAATAGGTCCAGGACCCTAACCGAACTCGCCTAGACTCTACCCTAATTAAAGGGTATGGGTCTTAAATTTTTGGAACCTATGGGTAAGGGTAGGGTATTGGTCTTGATAATATCGGGTAAGGTTAGGGTAAAAGTTCACTTCTCAAATACCCAGACCCTACCCATACAATAGACCCGCCCAAATTAAAATATATATTTTTTAATTTAAATAATTATATATGTTTAATATATAATATATATAAGAAACCCTTCCAGTCAAAATAAAACATTCAATCCCTTACCCTAGCCGCACTCTCACAGTCTTATCTTACCATTATATCACTTCTCGCTCTAAACTATTTCCTTTATACATATTTGAATGTATGAGACTTTTAGGATGTGGAAAAACTATGTATTCCTATGTAATATGATATTTTGTGTGCTAATTGACAGCTTTATATGTTGAATTGCGCTTAATAATTATATATACACATGAAAATATGCATGAGTGGAAGTTTTTTTTTTGTATTGGACCCATTCTGGACCCAGGCCCGGCCTTTAGCATGTCTAAAGTGGGATATGGAACAGGGCCTCACTTTCAAAATGGCCTCCAAATTGAAAATAAAATTGTTTAAACACAAAAGACTTGAAGCTAATATTCAAAATGTCTGCAAGTTTCTTGAATTCAGCTCTTCTTGGAATGTATCAAAAGATTTTGAAGAGAAAAACTTAGTTTGATGCATGTTTGTTATTTGGTTTACTTGCATATTTTGGTGATTTCTTTTATTTTATTTTATATAAGGGCCTATATATTTTAGTATTAGCACAGAGTCTCTATATTGTTTAGACCAGACCATACCCATACCCTATAGGACTCTATGGGTACGGGTAAAGGTGATAAAAAATTTTACCCTATGGGTATGGGTCTACATCCAAAAATTAGGGTATGGGTAAGGGTCTAGCCTTACCCTATCCAAACCCTACCCATTACTATCCCTGCTAGTTGTATGATTAAAAACTAGTACCGCAAGTGCACGGTGTACGATATAGCACAACTAGCAAATACGGGTCGAACCCACAAGGATGTTGATACTATGTTAAATTACCCACTTGATTATAATGTTAGACGAGAATGATCACTTGCAAATAAGAACTAACTCACTGTAATGAAATTTCAAGAATCTAAAATATTGTAAACTAATATAATGAACTACAACTAAGACCAAGTAGATAATTAGTAATATTATGACGCAAAGCACATACCAATAACAACAGCAAAAGCAATAAACAGAGTCAACCTAAGATAAAATCATGATACCACTAACTTAAGCAATGAATTTGATTGGTATAATAAATCAATAAAGTTGGAATTGCATAACATTGATTCTCATCTAATACGTTTGGATGCAGAACAGGTAACAAAGAAACCAAGTGCAGTAATCTAATCAACGAAGAACGATAAATAAAACTGCAAATGCTATATTGATTCAGAAGAGTATCAAGACATAATACCACTATTATAGAACTAAAATAAAACGGCAAAGCTATTACAGCAAAACTAAAGAAATTAAATTGAGCAAAAGGAACAAGATTACCAGAATTTGTTTATGCAATTAAATGGATATATTAAGACAAGAACCAAATCAGTTTGTTGAACGTTGCCGAAGTACGCCGCTGTCACCGGCGTATCCAAACACGAACGAGACTAAAGTCAAAACTAAACCTAAAACTACTATTTGTGTGAAACTCAGAATGTGTTTTTCGTTGTATCCTCCTTCCCCCCATTCTCCTTGCTGCTGCTGCCTCTTTTATGGGATTCAATAGCAAGCCCTAATACTCTTTGCTCAGTTAGTTATGTGGGTCAAGCCCAAAGTTGGTTTATTTTACACAAATAAGGGCTGCTACGTTGTAGTGCAATTTCGACCCACTAAATGATTGATTTAGCTCTTTTCTATCTCACACAAAGTTGTAGGGCTCGAACTCAGCTTTCCGTAGCCACTTAAATCGTCTCGTTTCGACTCCGTATGAGTGAGATATGGCCAAAATACGACAACACCCCTGCACATTTCATAAAACACGAATTAAACACATCTTTAGACCTTTAGTATAAATGGGTCATCACTTAATAAATAAAATAGATATAAATACATCTTTTCAGCACTAAAATAATACACAAGTGACCAAACCCAAACTATTACAAAAGTATAATATTTAGCCCAGATAACTTAACAGACGACACTAAAAATATCATATTAGAGGGTATAAATATGCAAAAATAAGCACTCATCAAATTCCCCCACACTTAGTCTTTGGTCGACCTCGAGCAAAATAACATTATTAAACCAAGTGTATCACATAAAACAAGACATTAGTAAACCACCCAACCTCAAATGAAACTAAACTAATAAGCATCACGATAGACTAAAACATTTTTTTTTTATTTGAGAAATAATAAGTTAGTCATGAAAACATTTTCGTTAGGTTAGCAAGATATGAACACAATAGAGCTATTATACTCAAGCAACATTTTATAATTAGTTTGATCTCATATGTAATGTAGGTGCTCAAGTGCAAGTGTATTGACATTCGAATACGAGGTACTTTAGTCGGACTTGATTATTGTTCGAGTTGATTTCCCTCACTTTCCTGTACATTAGCACTTAGTACCCGTACAAGGATCGTTCCTCTTCATATGACATTGCATTTTCCACTCATTGGTCTCAAAGGAGTACTCGATACTTTGCTTTTTGCTTTGCTTTTTAGGCTTTTTAATTTGCTCTTTCAAGTTCTTTTATTTCAAGAACTGATTAATATCACTCTGTTTTTACAATGGTTCAACATCTCACCTTTAGGGATTACTAATCCACTTTTGATTTTTTTCAAACCATTGTTCTCTCGTTTCTTTAACAAAGTCAAGTAATTCTCCAGTAACCAAGAGCACTGAAAAAGTCACCAAGGAAAGTAAGAGGTACTAGTTAAGTAGATTAAATTATTAAAGTCTTTCCTCCATACCCCGCATCTAAGCCATTAAAGATAGTGTGCTAGATTACATATAAGCATAGCATTATTAAGGTATATGTAGGAGTTGCTAGAGATAAAGTCTTGAGGTTCATAACTTTAAAAAACTTTTTTTTTTTTTTTTTAGATTGATAGTTTAAGAAAACATAATTTAAGAAAAACTTTGTTAGATTAGAGTCTACTGTCAACTATCAACTATCTTACTAGTTAGTCCTTTAAAGAGGTGGAGAGATGGCTAACTTGCTATTTGCACTCATATTTCTCATGGATATTATGAAATTGCAGCATACTAGTACCAAAAGACAGCAACAACAGGCAGCCATAAATACAGGTAAATTATGCTTAAACAAAAGTAATATGCAGGCCTATTTTGCAGAAATTTCGGCAGCAGTTCCCCATAAAATTGACTAATCCAAATTTCTAAATAACCTGTAAATTATGTATATAATTTCCAGCAAGCATAACCAGCACAATCCACGATAATCCCAGCTAATATTGTCACAAACAGAGCAAATATTTCCAACTTCTAGCATATCCAGTCATAACAAGCAAAATTTTAAAAAATTGGCAAATAGTAGTCACTCCCCCACACTTATTTCTTACATTGGCCTCAATGTAAGCCTTAAATATAGAGAGAAAAATAGAAAACGGAAACACACAGAGTAGTCATAGACTTTATTCATGATAATTAGAACTAAAATAGACTAAAGAAACGTAAAACAAAGAACGAATTTACCCGGGGTGGATGCTGAGGTACATCCAAGCCGCACATATCGTATTCAGCTTCATAGAGTTTGTTATCAATCACTCAACCGAACTCAGAATTACCAACTCAATTTATACCGAACCAAAGCACGTAATAACTTGTCGAAGGTAGCAGAATGGTCCTTGCAGAAATGCATATAACAGAAGTTAGAAATGAGATGGTACAAGGACATAAAAATGTAAGTTGAACCATGAAAAAATGATTTAGAAGAGCCTTTGAATCTACTAAAACTCATAATATCGTAGTGTGAGTTAACATTTAAGGCTCTTTTTAGCTTATCAAATGCAGAAGAATAATCATGGGATGGGTCTAATGGGCTGGCCCACTTGTTCGCGTCAAATTGGTGGTCTAAATGATTAGAGTAATGTGGAATATCAAGAATAAAACTACTTGGAACCAAGTCAAAATCTGTTATGTCATCTCTAGAAATTTTTGTCAACTTTTGGTTCAAAGAAGGATCACCAAATGACATTGAGAGGGTGGCAGGACCCAATGCATAGAACTTCAGGGGACAATTTGAATATCTAAATCCAGGTATAGGAGCAATTAGTAAGGTAGGGGAAAGGACTAGGCTAGTCTCATTCGAAATAAATTCATTATACCCTAAATCACATGTAATTGGTAGATTATCCTCGAAAATAGGACAAACATTTGTGTCATTGCCTACACGCTCAAAATCCACAAGAGAATCCAAATTTGTGACATTTGGTGAAATCTCACTATTATGCTTATGACTTGCACAACTCGTAGAATACTGCTGGACCATAGAAAAGTCATTTTCAATACAAGAATAATCCTTAGAAACTTCAATCAAATCATTTGCACTTGTATTAAAACTATCAGCTATATCATAACTAATTGGTATACAATCAGTAAGATGTAACTCATCACCATTAGCCTCAACATTGTCCTTCCGATTCTCCTTACTATGCTCTACACAATTCTCCTCAAAGGTTGGTAATATTTGAGACTCACAAAACTGATGAGGTTCTTTTAGCTCTTCCAAGAATTGAGTTGAAGTGGCAAAATCAGATTCACTAGCTAGAAAATTATTCGACTGCCCCAAAGAATTGTGCGTGTTAAAATCACTCCTCATTAATTTGGTCATCTCTTTTACCTCCCTAGCTAAGGCCTCAACTTTGGCTTCCAAATCCTCATTATAAGTAGAACTCAAACTTTGATCATTAGTATAACTAGGTGAAATATGTGAGTCAGAATAAGGATGAGAACCTAAAAACCCTTGGTCAGTAGAATAGAATGCATAATTAGACTCCACTTCAGTATTGAAATTAATTGGTGACCATTGGGTATAATTATAAGGGCAATAAGAGGTATCGTGGTCCGAGGAGTGGCAACAATAACACCAATAGATAGGGGAAGGCGGGCGTTCATAAAATTTGAATTTTTCTAGAGACGGTTTTACATATAAAGGCCGAGAATATAAATTCAGATGCATCGTTGACTCCCATTCATAAGTCTCTTGTACTAACCATTCAAAGAAGCACCAACCCTCATCTATAGTCTTAGATAATAAGCCCCCTTCACAAAGAGACTCCACATTAGCTCGAGTCTCATGATTTAGACCCTCATAAATAATTTTAATCACTTCGCATCTTTCTAAACCATGATCACCACATCGAGCAAGAAAAACTTTTAGTCTATCTATGTATCTCCAAAAAACTTCACCATCATATTGAGGAAATGAATATAATGTCATATTGAAGCCCCTTTAATATTAATATTAATATAGATATAAATCAAGATAAAACAAATAAAACACAATCGACTAAAATAAATTAATAAACAAATAATAAAAGGTATGGCAATATAATTAACTAACTACTAAAAGCACTGATAATGAAACTACATCATGTATTAATGAAATCTAACACTAGTGAAACATACTAGCTACGACTACTACTAATAAAAAGCAGATAAATGAACATGGAACAATTAGACATGAAAATAAAAGAGGAAATAAAATCAAGTGAGTAACAAAACTCAATGCACAACATCCCCGGCAACGGCGCCAAAAACTTGTATGATTAAAAACTAGTACCGCAAGTGCACGGTGTACGATATAGCACAACTAGCAAATACGGGTCGAACCCACAAGGATGTTGATACTATGTTAAATTACCCACTTGATTATAATGTTAGACGAGAATGATCACTTGCAAATAAGAACTAACTCACTGTAATGAAATTTCAAGAATCTAAAATATTGTAAACTAATATAATGAACTACAACTAAGACCAAGTAGATAATTAGTAATATTATGACGCAAAGCACATACCAATAACAACAGCAAAAGCAATAAACAGAGTCAACCTAAGATAAAATCATGATACCACTAACTTAAGCAATGAATTTGATTGGTATAATAAATCAATAAAGTTGGAATTGCATAACATTGATTCTCATCTAATACGTTTGGATGCAGAACAGGTAACAAAGAAACCAAGTGCAGTAATCTAATCAACGAAGAACGATAAATAAAACTGCAAATGCTATATTGATTCAGAAGAGTATCAAGACATAATACCACTATTATAGAACTAAAATAAAACGGCAAAGCTATTACAGCAAAACTAAAGAAATTAAATTGAGCAAAAGGAACAAGATTACCAGAATTTGTTTATGCAATTAAATGGATATATTAAGACAAGAACCAAATCAGTTTGTTGAACGTTGCCGAAGTACGCCGCTGTCACCGGCGTATCCAAACACGAACGAGACTAAAGTCAAAACTAAACCTAAAACTACTATTTGTGTGAAACTCAGAATGTGTTTTTCGTTGTATCCTCCTTCCCCCCATTCTCCTTGCTGCTGCTGCCTCTTTTATGGGATTCAATAGCAAGCCCTAATACTCTTTGCTCAGTTAGTTATGTGGGTCAAGCCCAAAGTTGGTTTATTTTACACAAATAAGGGCTGCTACGTTGTAGTGCAATTTCGACCCACTAAATGATTGATTTAGCTCTTTTCTATCTCACACAAAGTTGTAGGGCTCGAACTCAGCTTTCCGTAGCCACTTAAATCGTCTCGTTTCGACTCCGTATGAGTGAGATATGGCCAAAATACGACAACACCCCTGCACATTTCATAAAACACGAATTAAACACATCTTTAGACCTTTAGTATAAATGGGTCATCACTTAATAAATAAAATAGATATAAATACATCTTTTCAGCACTAAAATAATACACAAGTGACCAAACCCAAACTATTACAAAAGTATAATATTTAGCCCAGATAACTTAACAGACGACACTAAAAATATCATATTAGAGGGTATAAATATGCAAAAATAAGCACTCATCACTAGTCATCCCTTCTCTTTCCTTTGTTTCCTTTTGAATCTCGAACTATAATAGACAATTTTAAAAAGTAACCCTGCAATCTTACCCAATGAATTAAACTAGTCAATAAATGGATTAAAAAATGTGACAACTGAAGGCATTAGAGTATACCCAGCAGTTGGACCCCAAGGGGTTTATGAGGAGAGAGAGGTAAAAATAATACAAAAAAATAAGAAAGAGACAAAAGAGAGGAGATAGGGTGTTGAACCGTTCATCACCATGAACCGTTTAACACTTTTGTTATTCTGGAAACAATGAAGTCAGCTGCACTTTGTTGTGAGTTTTAGAAAAGTAAAGTGCCATGTGGCGCATTCAGAGTGGGTGAAAAAATATAAGGATGTCATTATTCATACTTTTTTAGCATTATTTTATGAATAATGGTCATATCTTTTTAGAAAAAGGTTTTTTCAAAAAAAAAATAATTACCAAGCACTCTATTTTTCCCCCTCTACAAATAGAGCCTAATATTGAGATATTTTTCATACATTTTCCAAACACTTCTTTTTCATTGAACACTTACTATTATTAAACTATTAGTTATAGTACAAATAAAAAAATATTAAATTATAACTATTCACCATCAGGTATATGTTGAATTAACCAAAAATGATAAATATGGTGAAAATTGGGATATATCAATGGAGAGAAAAATATGGTGGGATATGGTAAATAAGTCATGTAGGAGAAAATTTAATGACCCCAAAAGTTGGCCTAACCATTGGGAGTAAGAAAATAGAAGTTTTTGAGTAAATTGGTTATAAATGATGTGGATGAGAGAAAAGTAATAAAACATTTGATGAACCCCTAAAACAGTTCAACCATTGAATATGTTCTTAAACCTGGCCATTTAAATAGATTAAACTAAGCTACTATATTAAAAAAAATATGATCTCTTCTGATATTAGGTTTAGGCGTTCACCTAATTTTAAATTAAAAATAGGTGGCCTCTTACCACACCAAATATAAAATTAATGCAAAATACTGAAGTAGAAGAACGGGACTAACCATCGTCAAAAAGACAAGACAATTTAATTTTCTTTGGTGCGGTTTGGTGCTTTTCTTTGGC
Organism: Beta corolliflora; assembly: GCA_947648045.1. NCBI lineage: Eukaryota > Viridiplantae > Streptophyta > Magnoliopsida > Caryophyllales > Amaranthaceae > Beta > Beta corolliflora. The sequence goes on along the minus strand of CANSZD010002045.1, from coordinate 205,028 downwards.
AAATTCAACTCTTTATTGATTTCATTGTCCTAATAATGCTGCTAATTGCATGCATGTGAATTTGGAATTAAGATGTTTCTATGTAGGAGGATATGGTGATTACATAACAGTTAAGTTCCGGTAACCGTTAAATCTTGGCTTGAGTCCTTTCTTTAAAAAAAGTATCAACTTAATCAAATTTGTACGTAGTGAGCTCATTGGCTAGGTATAAAGTATAAATTAATATTGATGCAAAAGAACAAACAGAAAATAGAGCAAAATTTGGAAGAATTAGTCAATGCTGTAGCACTGAATTAAGATACCATGATAAGCCACTATCATATGTTTGATTTTCCCTTCATCTGAATTTTATTAAGCTACTATACTTAGAGTTAAAAAAAGTAAGAAATTTACTTTATTATGTTTAAATTATTTCTGTTTCATATTTATGCACACTTTTAATTAGCTTAATGGAAAACCAATTCACTGATAATAAACGATAAGTTTTAGGTCAATGAGTTCATATACTCGAATTTGGCTCAAAATCAAGTTATATTATCTGCTACAAAGTGAATAATAAAATAATAAGATACAAGCTAGGGCTGGCAAAAGTTGACCCAACCCGATAACCCGACCTGAAACTGACTTGAAAATTCCGGGTTTGGGTTGAGATTTTCGACCTGAAATAAAAAATGGGTCGACCCAACCCGACCTGAAAATATAATGGGTTAGGTTCGGGTTGACTTTTTGAACCTGAAAATAACCCGAATTACCTGATTTAGAAGTCGGATTATTTTCAGGTCGGGTCAACCTGAAATTAACCCAGACTTTCATAACTTATACAACCTATCTTTTCTTATTCTTATTTGTAATGGGCCAAGCTCTTTCTTGGATCACCTAAATTTCATTTCGCGTCATTAACCCATACTTTCATGACTTAGCGTGTATAGTTGAATTTCATTTCAGGTCATTTTGGGTTGGTTTCGGGTCAACCCGAAATCGGTAAGGTCGGGTTTGGGTTATGATTTTCGAACGAAATTAGAATCGAGTCGGATTTGGGTTAGGGATAAGTGACTCAGAAATATAAATCAGCCAACCCGAAATTGGCCCAACCCGACCCGATCACGCCCTAATACAAGCCCATCTTCTTAACCCTACCATCAATGGTGTCTTAGTACAAATGTACAATGACAGACCATGTTGCAAATTAAAAAAAATAGAAGCACAACAATAGACACTGACCTCGAAATAAGTGTCTCCTTCATAAGCTTAAAAGCACTTCACAAGGTTGAATAGGACCAATCTAGGAAAAAAGCTCGCCAAAAGTTTGAGTTAACACTATTTACAATGGAAGTGATCAACCTCAAATGATATCAGATGTACATTTGACTTTTATAGGCTACCAAAAAAAAGCTACTACATATGCATATGGCAAGTTTCAAGCTCCACCAGCTGAACTACATATGATATGAGAATACTTGGCGTCTTGGCCACATTTGATTCAGGAAATTGCTGAAGCTGCGGTATCACTTGGAGTAACTCTGCAGAACGTATCCTGCAAGGTGGATATCGTGCACACATCACCAAAGCAAAGAGCGCGTTTTCTAAAGGAGACTCGTTAATTTTTGAAGAGTTCGAGGATAGCTTCGAGCACTCATAGACGACCTTAAGTAACGCCTGCTTGATCATATACAAATTTGGACATTAAAGAAGTCAGTGATCATGGAACAAGTGATATAAAACACTTACGAAAATATGAAATACTTCTAGCCATAATAATACATGAGCTCCTCTCGCATTAAGCCATCTATAACCAATATTTTTGGTGAGACTATTAACTTTTTTACACATTTTGCTTAAAATCTAAGTGTTCTTGTTTACTTTCAATCATAGCTGACCTTTTTCCCTGTTTTTTTTTTTTATTTTAACTTTCACATAGTATGATCCTCAGACTGTGTGATAGTGTGGTACTACAAGAATATTTGCTTCATGCCTTCAAGTTGAGGGAAGGTCAAATTGAGATTCAATCAACAAATGCAGAAAAGAAACAGCAAGTGAGCAATCATAGATAAAGAGATTGCTTAACCCAAAAACCCATATCTAATTTCCCCTTCACTAGCAGATCGTAGTAGTTTTTTGGGGTATTTTTGTCATTTCAGTTTCTGAGCTCGCCTTTCCTTCAGTATTTGATGCCTCCCAATTGAAATTTTACAGCTCCATACTACATTGTTTAAGATGTGATACTAAGCGGTTATGATCGTCTATCAATATGGTTTTCTTTGGACAAAGAACCAATACTAAACAAGGATGAACATATCCAAAGTCTATTGGCATCTAACCTGAATAGTACCAGTAGACACAATGTCGTCACAACTCACAAAGCTTGTTGGAATGGCGAGCAAGATACTTAGTTCACCTGCGGCATTTTGTTTTGTTATATTGTCCTCAGGTGAAAGCAGCAGATTTGTCAGTTGGGATATTGACCTTCTAAGTTCTTCATATACAATGTATCATTATGGAAGGCTGCATTTCCTAGCTGTGAGACGAAATGTGAGAAAGGAGATTGATACTTCCGAACATTGATGCATCGTAAGTTTAGCAAGTTTAGTGCAACTATAGAGTAAATGTAGAGTAGAATACTTTTCACAAAACCAATTTCAGATTTTAAAGAAGAAAATAACTTTGTTGGGCCAATTTTCCCAAAGGTGAAAAATCTATGTCCTATCTTCCTTACTCTCCTTCCCTCAAGCCATCATCTCTGCCTCCCCTTAACTTTTTTCTAGCTAGGAACAAAACAATGGAAAATGAAGGCTGAAAAGTCGAGTTTAGTTGTCATAATAGTTTTTCCAGAGAAAATAGAAGTATTCTTCATAGGATTTTCCTCCAACCTAAAAACATTCCAAGGATGACATGCACGGCAGTGGATGTTTCAGTAACAAATCTTACTGCGAAACAGGCGAATTTCTTTGTATGCTTATCCGAGTCGACGCATCGGTCACTGGGAAGATTGATGATACCATGCCTTGCCTACAAATCAAGTAAAAGGAACACATTAGCACATAATTCAATTGTAAAAGAATTACAGGACGAACTTTATAAAATTATAATCAACCAAACTTAAAAAGCCAAAAGAAACCTTTTAGAAAAACATAGGCGTTGGTCCTTAAAATCTTGATATGACCAAAGAGGCAAAATTACAGTACATAACCTACCAATGAATCATAAAAGTAGGAGCTGTGCCGGCACATGTTGCCTACAGCACTGCAAGCCTTTGCACGTAGAGAAGGATCATTAGAAGTGAGAAACTCCTTCACCCGTATCAGTATATTTGCCCTCTTGATGTACTCATAGAAACCCTGCGAAGCACATGCATGAAACAATAATTGTAGCAGGTGATCACTAATTCACTATGCACCCACAAAGTAATGCCTCCAGCTAACAGCAACAGTTAGATACTACTCTAAGAGGCAAATGCGGACTCAAATTCGACGACTCAGAACTTTAATTAACTAACTGACAATGTCTTATATTATATATGTATCCCAAAGAAATGTTCAAACTTCAAAACAAATAATCAGTCACCTGTGTAGACAAAAAAAAAAGATTTCTCAATTTCAAGTATGTTATGCCAATTCATATTCTATGGCTGTGAGCCTGTTGTAGAGGATAACACAGACATATTTTCTTCAAGTGTTCTACTGACACGCTAGTATATGTTTGAAAGTAACGGAAAGCAATTCAGAAGGCATAAGTTGCAGCGATGCCACAGAGTTTATATAGCCAAAGCGCAAGGCAGGCCTGATCTTAGCACCCAAGTCACAGCTGCACCTTAATATCACCCTGGTAAAATCACCTCAGAGCCAAATGCACCTCAGGGAAGTTAGTCTTCAATCGAAAGGCACCTCAAATGTTTGTCCTCCCTCTCTCCATTTTTATTGTCCCCATTGGGGTTTGGCAAGTTTTTTAATGGGAGTGAAAAGGTAGAGAGAAAAAAAGTTGGTGAGTGCGTGTGGGTTCCAAACATTAAAGAAAAAGTAGAGAATAGAGATAAAAAACTTGATGGAGCAAACATTTAGAGACATCCCAAAAACGAAAGGAACGAGCTAGGGGGAGCGGCTCAATCGACAAAAATATAAAAGTAGCCCACCCTAGACCCTGGCAAAGGAATTATCAATAAATTCCCGAACAATTCTCAACCAACATCTGTGATTCATTCTCGTAAAGATTATGACACACAGAAGACTCCTTACCTTAGCAGCAGGATTATATGGGAAAAACAAAAAAGGACAGGTAGAATACGTTTTAAAATATATGTTTTTGGAAGATGAGTTGGAGAAGCAAAATCATACAGCATCTTTAAGAATCAAAATTGACTTCAAAAACTTGCAAAAGCAAAGAATTCTCAGATACAGTAAGGATATATACTGACCACATGCGTACGAGCAAGGTCTGACACTATCATTAAGATGTCCAGAATGACCTCTCTAGGGCATAAATCATCAAGCAATCTTCTCATTCTTGCAGTGCCTAGCATGTAGCATCCCATTTTCCACAAGATGTACCGCCAATGCTTTACAGCTGATCATTTTCGCAAAGAATGCAACCGCTCTTTTAGTGTCCTCCAACTCCAAAATGTCAACACATAGCAAAAATAGGATAGGAACCCTTGACTGCAAACTTAAGATAGAGAAGTAAGAAAATATTGCAAATGCAGGCGAAGCATATGAAAGAAAAATTAGAAAAACAATGGCTTCGAAAAAAACAAAGTGCTGCTCAAGAAATGCAGGTCAACAGGGAAAATGATAATATGCACACACGAATAATGATACATGACTTACATAATTTCTCTTTTATAGTCGATTATCATGATTCATGGCACTTCACAAGTAAAGTTTGACTTTACTCATAAAATTGCAATGTTTGCATAAGAATATGGTGAGAAATGATCTAACCTCTAGAAGAATCTCCACATACATTTTCATGTTCTCTTTAGCTGCTTTTGTAATGTCTCTGTCCTCCCAACATACTTTTGCACTGGATGAGCTGACATTTAGAAGGAAACCAGATTCAATATTCATAGATGCAGTGGCTGATAGAAAACCAAGGGCATTTTCAATGGCAACAAAAGGGAAAGCTAAAAAATCAATCACTGCAATGATAATATCCCTCACTCCATTCTTCCCCCCACCAGGGCCACGCCAAGATTTGAGCAGCTTCAGATGAGCCCCAGATACCAAATCTGGAAAACATATCCTAAATTAAATATAATACTAAGAAATATTATCTCTAAACAAACACTTCTAGATATGTCTAGATAAACACTTCTAGATAGATAGATTTAGGAAATACTCCTAAATCTATCCTAACAAAATCACACTTGATATACGTACTATCCAGCATCAACTGTCGGAAAGTTTCAGCTCCACTTGAAACGCAATAACGTAGACATGAAACAGCCGATACAACTCCAACAGGAGACATCCCCAGTGGATCCTGTACCCGATCTTCTAATTAGGAATGACCAAGAAGTCTATCTCCCAGCAAGACATAAGAAGTTCAGGAAGTCCACTAGCAGAAAAATGTTTACGAGCCAACAGTCCTCCCCATCTCAACTTAACTTTTAACAAACCAACATATCCGTCTCTCAGCCCATGCCAAGGTGAAAGCATATACTTTGTAGCAGTGAACTTAATTTCCTGCTCATCTCTATGACTCAATATGAGCATGTCACAAAAAAGAAGTTGGTCGGAAAGAGTCAATAGAAGCTCCAGTATCAATCGAGAGAATAGATGCAAATGCTAACATAGCTGGTCCATGATGAGGTTGAAATGAGAAAATAAGTCCTTTATCAAAAGAAAAAAGGCAAGCATGTGATGTGATAGAAGCCTTGATCTTTGTTTCTCTAACGAAGTAGTTAGAATAAGCACTGCTGAGTTTCTCCCAGCTAAATTCAAAGCTTGTGCTATTGTTGCCAGCAGCAGACATGAATGCAAAGCAAGCCTACTAAGATTAGGGTATGTCCGTATGTGCATGAGCCATTCGTTTCACCAGTTGGTGAATCTTCGTTCAAATATGGTCCACATCGAGAGATTACAGAAAATATCTCAGAAACAAAAGTTTCATCCCCTCCACTAGTTTTCACAGTTCCATCAGGAAAAGATCTTGGAAAGCCACAAAGCACACTAGGTAAACTACCACTGTGCATACAGCACCTAATTAGCAGCTGAAAAAAGAGAAAATCTTATGTTAAACAAGTAAAATTAACATCAATATAAGAAAACCTGGAAGTAAGTCAAATATTTGACTTCCTGATATGTAGATAATTATGAATTATATCACTAACAAGTATGTCTTGACTCCTGAACCTAATCAACAGATGCTTCGGCTGATTTTCATTTCTAATGATCACATTAGATACTTGAAAGAAGACCTTTTGAAGTGGATTATCAACATTCCTATATTATTCATGATATCAGATGCTCTATCAAAAACCTTTGTCCAGATACAAGCTCCTCATTGAATAGACAATCAACTTTTGCCTTTTCCACTTGCATGGGGTTTATGAACCTAAAAGTAAATGTTGATTTATACGAAAACCATGGATTACAATATCTTTACGATGAAGAAGAAAACGATAAAATATATCATTTCTTGAGTGTCTGTTCTCCAGCAGTATAGAATTCAAGGTAAGAAGTCATGAGGAAGTGTAAATTGAAGACAGAAAAAAGGAAAGCTAAATCCTGAGCAAGAAAGCAGCAGATAAAAATATAAGATAGAAGTGATCTTGTTGGGAAATAAGCAACAAATACGCAAAATATCGGGAAGAAAAATATACTACAATATGGCAAAATTGACAAAATATTTTTACGTGGAAAACCCTTTTTAACAATAGGGAAAAACCACGGTCCCCATCTCCAGGGATGAAATTTCAACATTAATATTTGGGAGAACAATGGTAACTACTATAACTACAATATTAGCTATAGTGTATTTAGAATAGACCAGTCTTAGTACCCTCAACAAGTACTTAACAGTAATTCTAAAAACACTCTCACCACTAATAATGTGTTTATCTCCCTTACCACTACTCCCTCTCACTTTTGGTGTTAATTCACACTTTAAATCTAATGCACTCACAAAAAATTCACTTCTTCTGCATTTCAAGCTTACATACAAATGCCTAATACATAGGCACACCTCAAGACTTCACAGATAAGCCACATTAATGAGCTTGGACTTTTGAGCACACTTCCAACCCATCTCACGTACACCTTCTAGGCAAAGCTAACAAAGTCTTCAACACTCTTACACCTTTGACTAATGCTTGCCATGAAAAACTTTACCAAGGACCCACTTGGCCATTAATACTAGCTGCACACATAATTCAACAAAAGAGATCTTCTCATAGAAGCAAATCCCACAACCAACTCTTTTCCTTCTTTTTCTTTAACAAATATAGTGACATTATTATTTGAGGATTTAAGGAGATTATCCCAACGGATCTTTCATACTCTTGTAAAACTCGTTGTATTTGCCAAGGTTTCCTCACACATTAAACCTTTCCTGTGCAGCAATGATGCACTGACTAGAAACTTTATGAGCACCTATTGAGCCAATCCTATTCTCATCCGTATCTCTTTTCTGGGCTCAGGTCATTCAGAGAGAGCCCCAAGACTCCCAACAGCTTTGTTTCGGGTGGACAGAATGGTCAACTTATGCAAAGATGCGTTGACAGCAATGATCAGAAGGGATCAGCCACTCATTGGAAAGGAGTGAACCAACCAAAGAAAGAGCTACATAAACAGAACGGGGATGATTGTCTCGATTAACTGTAAATTAAGCGTTTGTTCTTTCTTGTTGCGAGTTTTCATGTCACGTACTTTTGGAAACTAGAAACAAGCATCTGCAAATTCAAAAAGTTGTTTCTAATATTTGTTCTGAGTTTCTGATATTTGCACATGCAGTATGAGTGACGAATTCTAAGTTTACTATACTTATATCATAGAACTTTCGAATCTCAAAACTAAAATCTCAATACTGTGTCAACTGTCACAGTGTCACTGATACGGTGATTAGGGCTGTTCAAAGACCTGGGTCGGACCGGAATCTGGACCGGACCGGACCGAAGATTCCGGTCCGGTCCTCGGTCCGAAGAAATCACCGATTCCGGGTTTCCGGTCCGGTCCGGTCCAAACCCGGAAAATTCCGGTCCGGACCGGTGGACCGGAATTTCTGATTTTTAGTAAAAAAAAAAAGTTTATATGTTAAAAAAGTTTAAAAGGTAGTAAAAAGTTAGAAATTTAGAACTACTATTTATAAACTTAAGAAATATTGTTATTAATATTATTAAAATTTTAATATATCTAATTTATAAATATTTTTAAATCAAATAAAAAATATTTTTTTTTTAAAATAAAGATTCCGGTCCAACAGGTCCAAGACCGGACCGGAATTTTTTTCCGGTCCGGTCCAGGTCCAAATTTCTTCCAGATTCCGGTCCACCGGTCCAGCCGGTCCTGGTCCGGTCCGGTCCTGGACCGGTGAACACCCCTAACGGTGATACCGAACAAGTTCCAAGGAATTTACTTGCTTATATCATTTCATTGTATTTTGTTTGATCACATTACATCTTTACATTGCTAGTGACACTTGTTTAAGAATTGTGTTTAAGAATTGAAGAATCATGATTAAAATATCTACCTTCCTCCCTCAAACTTTCTCTTCGCATTATCTTTTTTAAACTTCACTAGCAACCATAATTTCTCAAGAGGCCCCTTTAACAATTGGGTAATCTTGGAACTTGCTTTGTCTAACCCCCATTCACAAACTTGTCTGATTGGATTAAGACCCTCTAGATAGCATCCAGATTGTAACAGAGGAACTTTTTTTTTATCTTAAAAAAGAAAAACAGAAGACTGGCTGCTGAAATAATTAAGAATCAAAGCAATAACTAATTTCACTACAAAAATCAACTCTACCTCCAAAAAGTGCACTTCTTAATTTTTAGGAAACACCATTTAAACCTCTAAAAGCTACACTCCAAAGCATCTACTTTACCAAACAGTCAAACACCATATATTGCATTTGGTAGATTTGACTATCCAAACTCTAAAACGTTTCTGGACACTTTGCAAATGAGTACAAGACTATTGAACAATGTTTGCATGCATCGAGCTTACTTGTACAGTACATAATACCGGATGTTTAAATCAATATAGAACTCAGCAATCTTTTCTAAGAACAATATAGAATAATCTTTTCTAATAGGCAGTACGATGATAAAATATCTACATCCTACTCAGTAGTCTTAGACATCAGCATTCAGCAACACACGCTCCAATAATACGTAAGGATGAAAGAATATCAAACCTGGATAGTAGATAAGGGCACTTTTTCAATAGACTGGCGAAGGCAGTAGAGCATAGAAACTCGAACTGGTTCTGAATTCAAAAATGCTGCTGTTATAGCCTCAAATACCTTTTTAGAGCCTATTTCAATATCTGAAAGCCTGTCACAATCCTTGATGTCAACTTGGACTGATGAATGGCTGTGAAAAGTAGAGATGGCCACTGGTGCGGGCTGGGTGGGCTGGTCCGCGGGCCCTAGTGGGCCGGGCTGAGATTTCACGGTCCAGGACCGGACCGTGAAATTCACGGTTTGGGCGGGCTGGTCCCCGGGCTGAAAAATCTTGGCCCACACCGGTCTGTTACCGGTTTTCACGGTTCGAACAACGGTTTTGGCAGTTCGTGGGCCTGTTGGACTGGCGGGCCGGCATGAGAATTTTTTTTTTCATAATTATTTAATTATTAGAATCATTTATTATTGTTACATAAAACCTTTAAAATTAAATAAAATATATACAATTATTAATATTAATGAATAATTTCATTATTTTTGAATTTGATTGAATTATAATATATGAAATTTGATTAAAATATATACAATTTAATTAAAATATACACAATTTGGTTGAATAATTACTTGGGCTGGGCTGGTCCGGTTCATGGCCGGGCTGGACCGATTTCGTAGACCGGGTTGGGCGGTTTTAGTAGCGGGCTTTGGTGGCTTGGGCTCAAAAAATCTGGCCCACGGCCCACCCACCAATTTCACGGTTCGAGTTGGGCTGGACTGGGCTTTTCGTGGGCTCAGCCCACACGGCCCAAGAGACGGGCTGGGCTGGATGGGCTGGATTGGCCCGCACTGTTGGCCATCTCTAGTGAAAAGAAGTGAGTGGAAATGTTGAGAGAGATATTTTCTAATGCATCTACCAAACACCAAAGTGCTCTGCACGCTTCAGAAGCAGCACATAAAATATTAGCAGAACCTAATTGGCTTGTTCCTACAGCTGCTAAACTCGGGCACAAGTCGTCAATTAAGCGGCTTGTTTTGGCGTGGACAAGAATTTCCCAAATGATATCACTAGCTTTAAGAGGCCCAGAAAAATCATGGTTCTTAACAGCCAGCATAACTTGATTTGACATGACTGCAATACAAGAGCTGGACCCATACAGAAGTACAGAACTCTCCCACTTGAATCTTTTAGGCTACTAACAACCTGTCATGCAATTTCAAGTTTTAAGATCAGTTAGATAGTCAAACCTAGGTGTCCAAAGAAAATAGAACAGACTGATAGCAAGTAAAGGAAGACAGCTGAAAGTTTCTGCACTTGTAAAAGATTCAATCTCAGGTGTCTGAAGAACAAGTTATCTGATTACACATGTAAGAGAGACTTTGTAAAGTAGATTATTAAGTGACACAATCCTAATGCCGCATAGGATTTGTCCATTGTCATTCTTTCACATGGTTTCACTTTTAAAAAGTACTACTTAGCTTGTTCATGAAAATACAAGCTATATCCTTATGAAGCAAATTGAATGAACTTCTCAGCAAACTATGATGACACAACCTGTGGAAGATGAATTACCAACCAGGTCTGCCCCTCAGGTAATTATGACAAATACATACAGCAATCAATATCAAGTTCGACACTGCCCCAATCCACAAACCTGAACAATTGATTATACAGCTGCAATTCAGAGGAATTTTCCTGCATGCAGACGTTATAGCACACATTACCTAGACATTGTTCCTAAAACCTATGTACAAAGGTAAAGAAGAAATTGCTATTGTGCTTGTTTGCATGTGTGTTTATTGTGTGTTCGTGTGACAGAGAAAGAGATAGACATATGTTTAGCTTGAATTTTCGAGTAAATAATCCTCTTATATTTTTATACATTTCAAGAGATGGTAAACCTTCAAGCAGGAAATAGAAACCATACCAATTCAGCCCTTAACTCATTTGTTGATTCTTATCAAGATAGTAAGGCTCTGTTCTTTTGGACTGAATAAATGGAAATTCGGTTCGGTTCGGATCGGTTGATTCGGGTTCAGATCGAATCGATTCGATTGGGATCGATTCGAGATCGAGATCGAATCGGTTCGATTGATTCGGTTAAATACTTATTCGGTTCGGTTCGACTCTACAACTTATTGATTATTATTATTATTATTATTATTATTATTATTATTATTATTATTATTATTATTATTATTATTATTATTATTGTTATTGTTATTGTTATTGTTATTGTTATTGTTATTGTTATTATTATTTTTGTTATTATTATTATTACTATTATTATTACTATTATTATTTTTATTATATTCTTATTCTTATTATTTTTTTTTATTTTTTTTTTATTATTGTTATTTTATTATTATTATTATTATTATTATTATTATTATTATTATTATATTATATTATATTATTATTATATTATATTATATTATATTATATTATATTATATTATATTATATTATATTATATTATATTATATTATATTATATTATATTATATTATATTCTGTTGCTTAGAATTAGGAGTCATGCATGCTATTGTTACTATTCTACAGTATTAGGCGTGAAACATGCTATTGATTTTGTATATATTGACTTGCGAATAACAATCTTGGAGAAAAATATTATATTAATAATATTATTACTTCATATCGTTATTATTCTACTTGTTATTATTAATATTACTCAATTCATAAGAATATTATTGTTATGCATATTATTAGTATTAGTATTAATATTATTATTATTATTATCATTATCAATAATATTATTAATTATTATCATTATCAATAATGATAAAAATATTACTCTACTTGTAATTATTAATAATACTCGGTTCGGAATCGGTTCGATTCGGATCCCCGGGCCTGATTCGATTCGGCCGCCAGACTTATTCATTTCGGCTTGTCATTTCGATTATTCGGTTGGGCTTTTGTCGACTTATTCAAATTCAAAAGAATGTGTCAAAAGAACGCTGCTCTAGTAATGCATAATGAATACTTATAACTCATCACATGTTGTCCTTCAAAATGGAACAGCTTAGAGTGCCAAAACTGCAGAAACTACCTGTGAATACAGATTAACTACTGCAACCCATTGAGTGAAATATGAGGTTCAAAAGCTGGGTCCATTCCCTGCAACCAATTTTCTAACGATGGACAGAGACTGCAAACCAGAAAATTCAATGTGTGGGGATCATATAAGAAAATTCCAGGGTTCTGGCACAAGATAGAATCTTGTTATCTGATACTAAGACAATACTGAAAGAAGCAGACAGCATACCTCAGCAATCATGTCATAAATTTCAATACTATTCTGGCTGAGAAGGGCAGAAATAAGCCCCAGAAGCTCAAAAAATATCGCATCCTGGCAAGTACATGTAACAGCTTCAAGCCTTCAACAGCCACTAAATTCAAAAGAATCCTGAGTGACTGATTTAAATTAAGAAGCTTTTCCTTCCTGTGAAAGTTAGACAAAACAGACAAGTTATTCTTCTGTAGCTTAAACATGGACTATTCTTGCCATCATCAAAGAAAACTTGTTAAGCATATCTCTCAGAAAATCATATGTAAACCGACTTTTAAAAGTTCAGAATGACATAAGCTACCTCCAGGGAGAATGGGAATGGAAAAAGAAATTAAGCCACAACCGCACCTATTGATATTAGTTACAATTATCCAGAAAGATTTTCAAGGTCAGATAAAAATCGTTAATTGAAGGCTTCTTTTTTCAACTATCATCATTCATCAAGAGTAAAGAAAGTGAATAAGGAAGAGGTCATGATGGCAGAAAGACAGTTTCAGAAATTATACTGCCATATTATTATGAACTTGCACAAACTGGCAGTTAAATCCATGATCAACAAGCACATATCATTCAATAGGACCTGTAAATCAAGCCGAAAGAATGGAACAATTATTTACCTACAAGAATTCTGCGTGCTTTTAGAAAACATCTTAATTGGTTCTAAGTCTTGTCCTATAGTTTTTGCACCTTCTACTGTGCACGAATTTTTTTCCAATCTATCCAATGGTTGACCACCTGAAAATGAATTGCAATCTTGACATGAGTCAACCCACAAAGAAGACGAGAGCAACAACACCTAATGAATAATGATGGTGACCAACAACACCTGAAAATTAATTTAGTGATCTTAATTAAATTAAACATAAACTCTTTTATGCCTAATTCAGAAAATTAAATCAAAATCTCCATTTTAATTAATTTTAGGGTTATTCACATAAATTAATCTCTAATTCATATAAAACTCTTTTCACATGAATTAATTTTCATACATAAACAAATTTAAACATGAAAATCAGATTAATAATATGAACTTAATATTCGAAATAAAATCGAATTTAAATTTCGAAAATTAGGGTTGAATTTTCAACAAATTCGGCCACTTAATATTGAAAAATTAAGCAACTAAATCTCCATTTAATCAATTCCAATTAATTATTCATTCCATAATTCAATTCCTCCCCTTAATCAAATTAAAATTAGTCATGAACACATCAAAATAAATCTAATTATTATGACCTAAAAATTATATGCAAGAGGCTAAAACTGATACCATTGTAAGATTATAAGTACTATAAGCGGAATTTCATGAATCATATTCATAAGCACTTAAAACAGGATCTCATGCATATACATTCAAGGATCACATAATAGTTAAGAATTAACCTTTGACGCGTGATTTCCACAAAGCTCTTCGAGATCCGGAGATAGAATCGCAATTGAGATTCCTCTACTAGGTCCACGAATCCAGATCAATGCTCCACCAATGCTAGTTGGAAGGAAGATGGACTCTTCTATTTCTTGGAACAGTATTACGTAGCTTTGAAAGAGAGAGAAAATAATGAGAGAGAAAATAATGAGAGAATAAAAACTGACTGCTTTATTTTCTCACCCCACACCTAATTATAGGAACTAATTAGGTTAGGAGTCCTCTCCTTTTCTTTCTCCTTGGTCGGCCACCCCTAGAGTCCTACATGGGCTCTAGGTCATTCTTTTATTGATCCGGATTGTGTAAGTGTGACCTTGTAGGATCCATCTAATTGGGCTTCGGGTTTATTATTTACTAAACATGAAGTTCTATAGCATCCTCTAGCAAGACGTATAGACGACCCAATTTAATGAATTTATTATCTCCATAATATGATCCATGTTATATTTAGTAATTGCATTAGAGTCAAGGACACAATTCCTTCACGCCTTTCACATACCCCATCTCTCTTTCTCAATATTTCAGATTGGGGACTTGAAATCAGTTTGGTTGCCTCCCTAAACCCATTGTTATCAAAGCTTTTTGATAAAGTGAATTTGGAGCTTTGCAGGTTAGAGTTTGGATATATAACTATGACCCTCTTTGAAATGATGGATATTATAAAATCTTAAACTCTTACGGCTCGTTTGGTAAGAGGTTATAAATGGTGGGAATGGTAATGCGTTATAGTGTAAATTTGTACTAGAAATCCAATGTCATTACCCATAGTAATGCTACTTCATCCTAAGATATCTATTTTCTTCCTATAATCTCATTACTATCCATTACCACTTGGGAAGGTGGTATTGGGTGGTAATGGAAATTTATAAAGGGAAACCCATGTTTTGTGATAAAGTTTCATTCCCATGGTCATTGACATGAGAACTCCTTTACAAATTTACACTAAATTTCATTACCATTACCACTATTTATGACCACTAACCAAACGAGCCGTTAAAGTTAGAGCTTTGCAGTTTGTTACTCCCTTGGTGCTTGATATTGGGCAAAAAGGCATGCAAATTTTCATGTAATGACTGAATTTGAACCGCAGATACAGTTGTAATGGCTCAGTACTTTGCCGAAAAAACGATGGCTGAGTTCTAGTAATATAGCTAGTGACCGAATTGCACCACCACCACCACCACCACCGAAGTTCTAGATTTATGCAACTTTTACCCGTAGCAGTATGGTTCATGAACCGTATTAGGGTCACCCAAACAAACACTTTGAGTCTTGGATGTATTGCTGCCACTCAAAAAGTGGCTAAATTCGTAAAAGCGTGCTAACTGTTATCTTTCTAACTCTTGCAGTATTACCACTTAAGATCATTATGACATTGATCTCTGGATTCTGTTCACCTTATCGTATACTCATTCTGCTTGAAATTTATCCACCTTTGTTTCCTCCATTACTCACATATCTTCTTTTCTTTATTCTTTGTAATAGATGCAGACCAATGACTTGTGAAAATTCACTCTATTTATGGTATTTAATTTGGAGTTTGCTGAGACTTATGGAAAGATTGAAAGAGCCAATGAAATCATCCTGTGAAATGCTTTCCATTGTTTTCTCGGACTGAAAAAGGTCTTTCTGCATCGGATCTTCATTTGGTGAATCAATCTTTTCAACATGTATAGCAAAACAAATGGATCTCCAACATTGACATTGAGATAATGAGATCAATTCTAATTACTAGTTTCAGTCTTAATGAGTCAATAGAGGTTAGAAGCAATTTAATTTTTTACTTTATTTATTTTTTCTGATTTATTGTTGTACAGAAAGTTTTCATTTCATCTGAGGTTAGAAGCTGTAATGCTAAATAGATTTACTCCATAGTTGCTATCATATTTTGCAACTACTCTTCTTCCTTGGCTTGCTAATACGGGGATCAGCATTATTGAATTTTGAAGTTCCCTGCAAGGGTGGCTATTGTGAGTAAAAATATCATATATGCTGTGCAATTGTGCATAATGCACAGGGTCATTTTGTAATTCATTTCAAATTTCATGTTAATTTTCTGGAAGGAGTTGGTCTACAAACTGCAGAGGAACTGCATGTTTGTTTTACTTCGCTTCAAATTAATGTAATGAATGGTTGTATATATTTTTTTTAGCAAAAAAATATTGAAATAGAAATGCACCTTATCATACCAAGATCTTTTGCAGGTCAAATCGGGCTTTTTTTTTTTTTTGAAGGGAAAAGCTTAAAGCATTCATTAATCAATAGATAGAGCATCCATGAGTACATATGGAGAAACAATACTGGGACAATGATTGATTTTATGATGTTCCATATGAACTTGTATTTTGTTGCAACAATGAATAAGGAGTATGTTTGGTTTGGTACTTAGAAAGGAATGAAACCAAAAAACGGAAGTAAATAGAGTACCCTCTGATTGCTTGTTAGTGAAGGAGCTAGGATACTTCCTCCGTTTCTTTTTAGATGGAACATTTACCCATAATGGAAATTTCATTTTAAATGAAACAAATGTTATCAAATTAAAGGATTTCTTTTCTCTCTTCATCACATGCTACCCTATCTTTGGATATTTAACCCTTACAAACAAATTTTGTCTAGCAGTATGTGCTCATGAAATTACGGAGAAAGTACTAAAGTATGGTGTTTGATGTCATAAAGTTAGCGTATCCTATAAATATATTCATATATTATTATAAAATTCTTTAATCCACTTAAAGTAGGTATATCCACACGTCTTGTTGACTCTTTTAAATCGCAATTAAGAAGATGCACCAAAGAGCATTTAGCTCTCTGTGCACCTGTTACCAAACGATAGTCGTCTCCATAAAGAAAAATGGCAGTCTTTAGTTTTTGCTCAAAAAAACAACTGAAAATCATTAAGACATACCTAAGCTTCCTTAAATAATGCAACTTCCTAAAACAAAACTTCATAGGCATGCGCAAGGAATGAACGGAAAACTTTAAAAAAAAAATTACAACTTTTTAGAGTTATACAAATGAGCCATAAACTATCACTTTTTTCACCACTTCAGACCTATGAACTTTTTTTTCACTATGGATTAGCTCCAGTAGTTTAGTATCTCGTTCAACAGATTTGTGGGGCTTTCTTGGTTGTTTTTCCTGCACGGACATTTGACAATTATCTGATGTATTAATAGAAGACTTATGAATAAGATCAAGTTGCATCATCTTTTTCATAGTATTACGATTAACATGACCAAGTCTTTCATGTCAAGTATCACAAGATTCAACGTTTGCAATAAAGTAATGAGAACTTGAAATTTCACTAATAGAAGAAGGCATTACACTCAACGAAATAAACCATCCAACAAAAAACCTTTACCAACAAATTGACTGTTGAACCTAGTATAGAACACTAATAAATTTTTAGTGTCTACACCTACACATAATATGCAGAGAATACTTCAAATTTTGTAAGAAAACCAATGCAATTTTCATATATAGTAGATTTCATTTGTGAGTAAACAAACGTATGAAGTATTAACCAATATTAATGGTGGCCTGACGAGAAATGACTTCAGGTGAAAGAGGATGTAGTTTTTTCACATCCAACTTACTCAAGTCTTGTTCCATAAGCCCTTTCCGAGCCATATTCATCAACCTACCATGCAATTAAGTAAAAAAAAAAATCAACTTTTCAGTCTTTATTTAGGTACAAATAAAAATTACTAGATTCGATTTGATGAAACAAACAAGAAAAAATGAACAATCGCATCAAGAATGCTCGTGTACAAATAAAAAAAAAGATATTTCTTAATTTCCTATGAAACAAACATACTCCCTCCATATCATAATAACTTTTTTTTGTCAATAAATTCTTTCTAACTCTCTCTCTTATCACATAAATCCCTTTTTTCTTTGTCTCTATTCTCCAAAAATTGCCAATAAAATCCGTATTTTTAAAACTGTTACATCTAATTTGTTACAGTAGAAGCACATGAATTAACAATTTATGCCAAAAATTGATTACAACCAACACGCATATTATCCCACCAAAACGTGAATTAACAAACATGAGAATTAAAGGAAAACTAAAAACGAAGTTAATTTCATGAAAAAAACAAACGACAACATCAATAATCATATCAAGTTACAAAATTATACCTACATGAGATTAAAAATGTAAATGGAAACTCAGTTAATTTCACGAAACAAACAAACGACGGCATAAATAATGATATAAAGTTCCAAAACTTAACCATGAGATTAAAAATAAAAATAACAACCCCAAAATATAACCTTAAACAATGAAAACTTAATGTGGTTCAACAACAAATATGTCGAAATGTCAGAGGAGATAGGAGAGAGAGAAATGCTAATCACTGTGAGTGAAATTGAACGAGTTTTAGGTTTTTTTACTGAGTTACTAAATATCGTGTTCCTCTAAAAAAATATTGTCGTGCTATTTTTTTTATTAAAGCCCTAAAATGGCAGCCTTTAGTTTTTGCTTAAAACAAAGTTTTTTTTTTTATAAAGCTTAAAACAAAGTTACAAACAACTAAAAATCAGTAAGACATACCTACGCTTCATTACATAACGCAACTTCCCAAAACAAAACTTCCTAGACAAAATATATTGTAAAATTTGTGTAATAATGTAATAATGTAATAATGTAATAATAAATTTTTGACATATAATCTATAAGAAGTATATAAAATATATTGTAAAATTATATTTTGTATAAAAGTTATTCAAAATTTTAAAATACGTACAGCCATCCCAGACCGAAAAACTAAAACTTTCAAAAAATTGGACCAAAGACCAGTCTATTATTTTAAAAGTGTTACATCTAATTTGCTACAATAGAAGCACATGAATTAACAATTTATGCCAAAAATTGATTAAGTTTACAACCAACTTGTATATAATCCCACAAACATGAGATTAAAAACCAAGTTAATTTCATGAAACAGACAAACGACATCATAAATAATCATATCAAGTTACAAAATCTAACTAACATGAGATTATAAATGTAAATAAAAACCCAATTAATTTCACGAAACAAATAGAAGACATCATAAATAATGATATAAATTTAAAAACTTTAACCATGAGATTAAAAATATAAGTAAAACAAAACTTACTGTGATTCAACAACAAATATGTCGAGATGTCAAAAGAGACTAGAGAGAGACAAATGTTAACCTCTCAAAGAAAAAATATTATCGTGCTATTTTTTCTTATTAAAGTCATAAAACGACAGCCTTTGGTTTTTACTTAAAACAAAGTTACAAACAACTGAAAATCATTAAGACATACCTAGGCTTCCTTAAATAACGCAACTTCTCAAAACAAAACTTCCTAGACAAAAGATATTGTAAAATTTGTGTAATAATGTAATAAATTTTTTTTGACATATTATCTATAAGAAGTATATAAAATATATTGTAAAATTATATTTTGTATAAAAGTTATTCAAAATTCTTAAATACGTACAGCCATCTGGACGGAGAAACTAAAACTTTCAAAAAATTAGACCAAAGACCAGTCTATTATTTTAAAGTGTTACATCTAATTTGTTACAGTAGAAGCACATGAATTAACAATTTATGCCAAAAAATGATTAAGTTTACAACCAACATGTATATTATTCCACAAAACATGAATTAATAAACATGAGATTAAAAGGAAAATTAAAAACCAAGTTAATTTCATGAAACAAACAAACGACAGCATAAATAATCATATTAATAATCATATCAAGTTACAAACTTTAACCATGAGATTAAAAATAAAAATAAAAAACCCAAAATTTAACCCTAAACAATGAAAACTTACTGTCAAATCTTATATCAAATCTTACTGTGATTCAACAACAAATATGTCGAGATGTTAGAGGAGAGAGACAAATGCTAATCACTGAGAGTGAAATTGGAGGAGTTTTAGGTTTTTTTACCGTGGATCTCTCAAAATAAAAACGCCTTGCTTTTTTTCTTAGTAAAACCTAAATACGTATAAATATAGTAATATACATCCATATTTTCCACTTTCTCTTTTTTAAAAGCACATGGAGCAAACACACATGTGTTAGGAATTACTTTGTTAGATGATTTCCTACGTATTATTATTAGTTAGAATAGTATTTTATTATTTCCTCTAGGATTAGGATTACGTATTAGTTAGATTATAAATTTTGTTATTTTCTATAGAAGATTAGGATTAAGATAATAAAAAGGAATAATTTCATAAACTACCTTTTATAATCAATTTTTTTCAAAAAACTACCTTTTATAATTTTTCTTTCAAAAATCTACCTTATATAACAAATATCTTTCAATATACTACCACTAGCCTCGTATGCACGCGATTAACAACATATTAGCATTAATACTGATATTCGAAATCGTAAAAGTTACAAAATAATCATATCAAGTTACAAAATTTAACCAACATGAGATTATAAATGTAAATAAAAACCCAATTAATTTCACGAAACAAACCGAAGACCGCATAAATAATGATATAAATTTACAAACTTTAACCATGAGATTAAAAATATAAATAAAAGAAAACTTATTGTGATTCAACAGCAAATATGTCGAGATGTCAAAATAGATTAGAGAGAGACAAATGTTAATCATTGTGAGTAAAATTGGGCGAGTTTTAGGTTTTTTTACTGAGTTATTAAATGTAGTGTTCCTCTCAAAGAAAAAATATCGCCGTGCTATTTTTTCTTATTAAAGCCATCAAACAACAACCTTTGATTTTTGCTTAAAACAAAGTTACAAACAACTAAAAATCATTAAGACATACCTACGCTTCCTTAAATAACGCAACTTCCAAAAACAAAACTTCCTAAGCAAAAGATATTTTAAAATTTGTGTAATAATGGAATAATAAATTTTTGACATAGTACTTATAAGAAGTAGATAAAAGATATTGTAAAATTAAGATATTTTAAAATTATATTTTATATAAAAGTTATTGAAAATTTAAGAATACGTTCAGCCATCCCGGACCAAAAAACTAAAACTTAAAAAAAAATAGACCAAAGACCAGTATATTATTTTAAAAGTGTTACATCTAATTAATTTGTTACAGTAAAAGTCATGTGACAGCCCTCAAAGGATGGACTACCTTTCTCCACTACCAGTAAAAAGGGGCGATGGAGATCATCATCATCATCATTATCCTGTATAACCTCTAACAGATCCTCGACATCATTCTCGACTTCCAAATCGGTGGACTCGTTGCTATCCATCAGGGAACGCTCCACACTGAGGATATCGTCCTCATTGATGTCGTCGTCCTCCAAGAAACCATCCTCCTCATCCTCCCCATCCTCGACATAAAAAATTTCCTCATTTGTCGACTCTTCCTCATCCACGGCTATTACCGGCCTCGAAGACGAAGCCTCAGCAGGGGGATTAATCAAGGGAGTGCTACCGACCAGGTCCGGGAAAAGCTGAGGATATTTCTCAGCAAACCCTAACATACGACCATATTGACCGCATGGGATAACGGTTAAGTTGTCCCCATAAACTTTAAAGGCGGTCAAAGGGGAAACGTCTAGGGTAGGGGACTTAGCAGAGGATAATGCCGGTGAGGGAATGGCTGGCCCAACCCTGCCTGAAGTATAATAATCCCTACAAGATTTAGACGTTTAGAGGCTCTAAAGGAGACCCAAGGCTAACAGTAGAAGATCTACCGGAGCTAAAGTCGTTATTGGTTATAGAAGGGATACTCTCAGAGTTGTTTTGGGAATCCGAATTCCAAGACATGCTTGAAAGCGAAAATCGGAGGAAGGAATTCAAAGATGTTTACCTGGAAAAAGAAATTCACATGAAATGCATGAACTGCCTCGAAAATGCTCAGAACGCAAGCAGATATCGAAACCGGCAAAGAACCTTCCGAAAATGGTCACTTGCGAAGCGAAATAGGATAATGAGTAATCCGAGTTTATTGTTGACAAATTCGGACCGAAATTGAGGAAGTCACGAGCAAAGGAGGAATATGGAGTTTGAGAGAAAAATCACCTGAATAAGAGGATTGATTATGATTTTTGAAGTAAAAGAGGAAATGAGATCGAAAAATCCCTATATGTGAAAGGACGAGCGGTCCTGATTAAATCACCCCCTCAACTGCCTCGGGTAGATGATGACATGTGTCGACCCACAAACCCCCATCAATCAAACGATTATCTGGGGGCTATCATCCGCAACGCGAAAATCGAGGCAATGATTCGTATTCAATAAGCCAACCATGTTCCCGGATTCACTTACTAGTCTCGTATAATTAGAAGGGCGAGAGGCTAATTCTTGCATCACTAATGACGGTTTGACATTAACAAAGCAGGGCATAATTGTGTCAGTCATACCAGCTTGGGGGCTAGTTGTATGGGGGTTGTCCAATTACCAGTCCAACTGGACCGCCATTTACCGACATGGTCAAACCATCTTGGCATTCCCTGTTAATTAGGGATGGCACGTTCATGATACCAGTACGTCTATTATGTCGGTACTTAACGGATACATTACCGGTGTGCAACACCAGGGCCATGCATAATGAGCCTGGGCGTGATCCAGTACTTAATCAACGAGCCTATGGGCCTAAAGATAAGTACCAAAAAGAGGATATAATTGTATTCAACCAATAGGAGCAGTGTCCTACTGTAGGCGTGTTTTTATTTCGCCTAAGCGGTGTGAGCAGGCTAGGCAACTAGACTTTGAACTTACGGATGAGCAAGCAAGCTAGACAACTAGACTTCGGAACTTACATTAAACTGAGCAGGCTAGACTCAAAAATTGCCTATGGACTTAAGGAATGCTAGACCTTGAACTTACGGGTGAGCAAGCAGGCCAAACACAACAATTGCCTATAGACTTAAGGAATGCTAGACCTTGAACTTACGGGTGAGCAAGCAGGCTAGGTTTTAAAGGGATGATCTTTTATGGTCCTAAGACTGGATTTTTATAGTCCGAAGACTGACTAGGGCCTACACGGAGATGCAAACTAGACCTAGGATATGAATAGGGTCTAAATGGACCTAAGATTCGTGTTGGACTAGACTTAAACTTAGACTTAGATTGGAATTGATTAGGGATAGACTTGGACTGGACTTCACATAAAGATGCAGATGAGCCTAGATTTTGTGATGAACTAGATTTATATGGGCCTAAGACCGACTCAATGCTAGTGAATGTATGGACTTGAAATGCACATGGGCCTGAATGAATGCAAAATGGATTCTAATGCATATGATGAATTGGATTGAATTGGATTGGATTGGCGAAGTTATTTAGAATGGGCTTAGAATTTTTTGAAATTCATTTTTGAAAGGAACCCCTTGTTTTTATCTTTTATTAGGAAAAGATGATGGATTAATTTTGAATTTTTTTTTTCTTAAATGTCGTGGTATGATGATGATTAGTAAATGTTTTCGAAAAAGGTAGAATAGAATATGGTGTAGGATTGATTTTGAAAAATATAAGTTTTTTGAAATTGGTGAATATGGTAAGGTAGAAAATGGGTGTACTTAATGGTGGTAGACATGTAGAGTAAGGGAGAAAGAGAGGAGAGAGAAAAATGGGTATACTTAATGGTGGTAAAGCGTAGAATGAAAATTGTAATCTAAGCCGCTACTCATAGGAGCGGTTATGCTGATTTGTGGCCTAATGACAAGTCGCTATTTATGTTAGCGGTTTATTTCATATAACCGCTAGTTTAAGTAGCGGCTTTGCTTGAGTTAAATAAAAAAAATATAAATTTACGCTTTCGTCTACGTGGGACGGTATGCGAGGAATTAATTTCAACATTGGTGTATAGAAGGAATTAAAACTCCCTTTGACAATATCTATGGAAAAAATTCACGTGTTCTCTCTTGCAGGACTTTGAACCGGCGTACGTGGTCAAGGGATACTGGTTCAACCCAACAACATTTATTCCATACCGGAACAATAATATATTACTAGCTCATGAAGTTTTTTATTCTTCTAAAAATGAATCGGGTAGAGAAGGTTGGTTATCAATCAAGTTAGATATGCAAAAGACTTACGATAGATTGGAATGAAATTTTATTTTCACGATGTTGTAAAAGTTAGGTTTTAATGAGAAATGGACTCATTGGATTAGAATGTGTATTACGTCAGTTTCTTTCTCTGTTCTAATTAATGGTATTTCGGGAGATCGTTTTTTCCACACTCGAGGAATTAGACAAGGGAATCCTTAAATTAGGGCCGGGTCTATAGGGTCCGATTAGGTTCCTAGACCTATGCCAATTCCTAATTAGTCACATATGAGTCCATCCTTTTTTTTTTTTTTTTTCCAACATGGAAAGGTCAAAACTTCGTCATTGGAACTAGACTTCCAACTTCAGGCTGAAGGCCTTTTGTTGGGGCATGCAAAATTATAGGGCTTTGTGTTCCCAAAAAAGTTAATATCCTCTCTAAATGTGCAGTAGCCCAAATTGATGGGCTCTCCTTTTGAGTTGGACTGTAAATGGGCTTGGATCTCTACCTGTTATAATACCATATTAAATCTTAAATGGGAGAGGAGAGTCTTAGGACACTCAAGCCATTAGGGTTTCACAAGAGAAAAGAGAAAAGAGAAAAGAGAAAAGAGAAACTGCACAAACGGAGCACTTCACTCGCCGCCGGCGAATATGGCTCGGAAAGGGCTTATGGAACAAGACTTGAGTAAGTTGAATGTGAAAAAACTGCATCCTCTTTCACCTCAAGTCATTTCTCGTCAGGCCACCATTAATATTGGTAAATTCTTCATACACAAATGAAATCTACTATGATAATTGCATTGCCTTTTTTTTATTTTTTTAACCAAAATTCTCTTCATATTATGTGTATGTGTATGTGTAGGAACTATTGGTCATGTGGCTCACGGAAAGTCTACGGTTGTGAAGGCGATATCTGGAGTTCAGGTAACTTTTACCGTTAGTCTGTCATTCTTTATATGCTCGGTAACTGATCTTGTTTTTTTGTTTTGATTTTCAACCATAAAAAGTAGTTTCCAATCTTCTATTGTTAGTTTTCAAAATTGATATGTTTAGTATAAGTATGACTAGTTTTTAAGTTTATTATACTCCTATATCATATGATGTTTATATTCATAAAACCAAGACAATAATGCCGAACATATTGCTAGTAGTATGCCTTGCCGAAATTAGATGAAGCATATATGAGCCTGTCATTTGGATTCAGTATTTAATGTTGTGATATTTATCTTTTATGCAGACTGTACGATTCAAGAATGAGTTGGAGCGTAATATTACTATCAAGCTTGGTTATGCTAATGCCAAGATATATAAATGTGATGATGAACAATGCCCACGACCTATGTGCTATAAGTATGTTACCTGTTTTATTTTCATAATCTTCTGGTGTAATGATATGACTTTTGCCTGGTTCTTTTTTACTTTGCCTCTGACTCCTTTTATATTGTCTTCAAAATTCTTAAATTTGCTAGATTCTGGTGCCATAACTTGTAGAGTTGTTTAATTTGTTGAAGATGGATGACATATTTTGGAGTTTATTTCATGCGTTGCAATCTTTTATTTGCTCGTGACATGCTGGCCAAGCTGTTTTTGCAGGGCATATGGGAGTGGGAAGGAAGATAACCCTATGTGTGATGTACCTGGATTCGAGAATGCTAGGATGACGCTTCTTAGACATGTGTCCTTTGTTGATTGCCCGGTAATCTGCTGCTGCAACTTATAGCCCCTCCACCAGCCTCTTGCAGGGAGCTTTGGGGCATATTCTCTCAGTTTATATGATATGCTTTTGATTTCCCGTTGATTCTCCATGTTTTGAAATCCTTTTAAGATTTATAAATCTCTCTAAGACTGCCATTTGAACTGCTTTTGGTAAACTTCACTGAGCTGATTTTTTCATTATTGGCATGATACTTTTTCCTTGGTATTTATTGTACTAATATCGACTTAACTAGTCCAGTCATTGTATATCCTATAACTAACGAGCTTTTTTTTTTTTTAAACCTGATTAAGTTGTATGCTTTATTGTTAATGATTTGATAATATGTGTTGGAGTGATCAGGCTTTATTTTTTCTCCATGTTCATCCATAAAACTTTGATTAAAAATATATACAATATATTCTTGAATCATGTTGGACGTCAATGCTAAATCTCTCACTTCCCATTTTAAAATTCGGAGTTTAATTCTCATGTCTCCCAGCATAGTCTTACTGGGTTGTGTTTTCGTTCCTGGCTTTTTTAAGCAATGAGATTCTTTTGGGAGCTGAGTTCCACCCCCTTTTCTAGCCTCATTCGGGCCAGTACATGTAGACTAGCTGATAATTTGACTGAAAATGTGGTCAAGGAGATGGAGCTAATTTATTGATTATTTAAAAAATGAAATTACCATCTTTTTGTTACTGGCCCTGCCAATACCTTTCATCTAGTAAAAGGCGTTTGTTATTAGGGTATAATTTCCAATTATCATTTGTTTTTTTTTCGTAATTATTACTTTTTGATGATCAAAGACATTAGTGGCTGAAGATATGCATTGGCGAGCTGCTAGAGATCACCTCAGGACAATAGCAATTCAGTAATTAAACAGAGAAAGGAACAGAAATTAGCAGTAACCAGATAGTTTAGTTGTATTGATTGTGGATTACCAATTTCAACTATCTCACCATTCGAGGTGTGAGAGATCTCCCTCTTTTGTTTACCTCACTATCTTTTGCATAATCCTCTCTCTCTACCCTTTATTCTATTTATAGACTAGTGATGCGTACACCTGACCTCACCATAACATTCCTTACCGATATTCCCTGACACCATAACTAACTCAGTAACTAATTTACCCTTCCGTGCCTTGCCTTCCTCCATGAGTAAGTGTATCTGATGGGAGGTGGATCCTGATTCCTTGCACGAGCATGAAAAGATAAGTGTTTCATTTAAGTATTTCTTAACCTCTACATCCTTTCATATACACTTTCTTGACTTTGATTTGGCGCATTAGTCCCCTTTTTCTAATTAATTGGCATCTATATCGCTAATTGTTAAGGATTGGATAGCCTGTTACATGTCTATCTCTGCTCTTAGACCTTGAGCATCTCTATCTTTACAGAAATCCCAGTTTTGGTTTATTTATGTATTTGAAATATTTTGTGGCAGGGTCATGATATTCTTATGGCTACTATGCTTAATGGAGCTGCTATCATGGATGGAGCTTTACTTCTTATTGCTGCTAATGAGAGCTGTCCTCAACCCCAGACTTCTGAGCATCTTGCTGCAATTGAAATCATGCAACTTAAGCATATCATCATCCTCCAAAATAAAGTTGATCTCATCCAAGAAAATGCTGCTGTAAACCAGCATGAAGCTATTGAGAAATATATTCAGGTAACTTGTTTTGAATGGTGAGCCAGTTGGCAATTGTCTAAATTCATTTAGTGAACGCTGAAGCTTGTTTCTGATGCATCCGGTTATTTGTTCAGGGCACTGCTGCTGATGCATCCCCTGTAATTCCAATCTCTGCTCAATTGAAGTACAACATTGATGTTGTGTGTGAATACATTGTGAACAAGATTCCTATCCCTGAGAGAAATTTTGTCTCACCGCCAAGTATGATTGTGATCAGATCATTTGATGTTAACAAACCTGGGTATGAGGTTAATGACGTGCGTGGTGGTGTTGCTGGTGGAAGTATTTTAAAGGTTCCCTTCTTTCTATTATTAGTATCAGCTGACCCAGTTGTCTTTTCTAGTACTGTGCATTCCACTCTGCTTTGCATTGACAATCCATTGACATTTTGGCCATAGTACTAATATTATTGATGAGAAGTCAGTATTCTGAAAATATTGAAACAATTTTGGTTTTCTGCCGGATTTTATGACGCTATATTGTTTCATATATATATGAGGTCTGTTAGAAGTTGTTTTCTTCTTTATGATGGGAAGCTTTTAGTTCAAGCCTTTTTGAGATTTTTTAGTACTTTGCACTGTTAGTGTCTATATCCATGCCCCATGTCTTCTCATTATTGCTTCAAATTACAACCTGATGCTAAGCCACTTTATTTCCAAATGTTTGTGTTCTTTGATTTGTTTTCTTTGTGGTCTTCTTGAGGAAAATAGTTTGCATATCTATATGGAGGCCTTAAGGAATTAGTAATGGACACCATATATCATTTATGTATACTTTGAGAAATCTTCTCATTATATGTGCTTTTGAATGCAGGGTGTCTTGAGGGTAAACCAAAATATTGAGATTCGACCTGGAATTATTGTGAAGGATGATAGTGGCAATATTGCATGCACACCCATCTACTCCAGAATTGTTTCTTTGTATGCTGAACAGAATGAGTTACAATTTGCTGTGCCAGGAGGTCTCATTGGGGTGGGAACAACCATGGATCCCACTTTAACCCGATCTGATAGATTGGTAGGTCAGGTACTCGGAGAGGTTGGATCTCTTCCAGATGTTTACATTGAGCTAGAGGTAATTTTTCTTGCCCCCATAGAATATCAGATTCACCTGGCAGAGTACTAATTATCATGCTCTTCTTGCATCATAGATTATTATCTTTACCTTGCAATTTATTTTGGATTGCCTCAATCAAGACATTAATCTCACACACACCCAACTAAACTCACTTTGTTTCTTTTCCTCTTCTCGACTTCTCTCTCTAAAATCCTTCTCTCATTCTCTCTTTAAACCTCCTTTCCCTCTCATCTCTTCTGTAACAGATTAATTAATTGTACAAGTTATAGTTTTTTTTACCTTATTATTATCATTTTGTTTTTCTAATTTTGATTCTTATAAGACAAAACATACACAAAAGAAAAAGAGTAAACATTAAAATGTTATTGGGTTTTCAGAGTGTCATAGTATATTACAGTTTGCATCTATAATGCTTTAGTTTCACCAGATTTTTTCTGGGGTTCTGTTTACTTTCCCAATTTGTTAACTTTTAGTTAAAAAAAATCTTTGTTGTTGTGGTAATTGTTCTTTTTTTCTCATCTTTTGGTGGTGGGAAGGGTGAGAAATTGACAGAAGAGAGTGTGCATTGAAAGGCAGAAATGGTGTGGTGGACTGGTGGAGGCATGGAGCTGTTTGGAGAACCCAGAAACCCAATTCAATGTGATGTATGGAGTACGTTAGTCTAGGGTGCATCTCCGAATGTGGATTTGATACTTATCGATTCTGTCATATTCTTAAAATGAATTTGTGTCCGTGTTGCTATGTGGAGATTTCAGGGTTAATTGGATATGATTTAAAATATATAGTGAATTTGATAAACATAAGTAGATATGGTTCACTCCATGAAAAGGGATAAGAAACAAGAAAGGGAATTGAGGGGAAGCAAAGAAAGGGGAAAATCTGATCCTTTAGAGCCTTTGGTTCATCAAAGGAGAGATAACATTATATCAACATATTACCCATCTCTCTGTCTCTCATGATTAGTCCACCACCCCTTAACCCCGACCCCACCCCTACTCATAGCCGTTACCGCTATCCTTTCTCCTTTTATTAATTTTCCATTATCATGATAATATATTTGAGTTTTTAAAGGTCAAATTCAAACTCGAAAACTTCATATCTGAGTTTTCTATGGTCTAATTTGACTATCTATCCATAATTAATGATATAAGAAAGTATGTTTCCATTTAATTCTTTATATTATTTTAGCAAATTTAGGGTTGTGGGTTTCAGGGTGGATGTTATGAAATTTTTTCGAAAATCGGTTGTCTAGTGTGTATAAATTTTGGTAAAATATGGATGCATGTGAGATATTAAGGTGAGTAGTGGTTTAGTGTTTGGGTGGTTTTGGTTGCCGGTGAAGGGGGGCAGTGGTGTTGAGGGTGGTGATGCGCATGAGGGCAATGATGCTAGTGGGGCATGTCAGCATATGGGTGGGTGGGAAGTTGTAGGTTACAACTTACAATAACCTAAGTATCCTACACTAGCAGGTAACATTTTGGTTGGGTTGAAGACTTCAAGCTGTGTAGATAAGTGTAAAAAGTGGGATTAGTAGTATCAAATTTTCTAATTTATTTATTTTTAAAATTTTCAGTATGTTATACTTCATATTTATTATGGTTTTTGAGCTCCCTCCCTATGCTACAGGTGAATTTCTTTTTGCTTCTACGGTTGATTGGTGTTAGCAAAGGCGACTGAGAAACAGGAAAAGGTGACAAAACTGACAAAGGGAGAGATTCTTATGTTGAACATTGGTTCCATGGCGACTGGTGCCCGTGTAATTGCGGTGAAACATGAGGTGCATTTGGCAAAATTGCAACTTACATGTCCAGTTTGCACAAGCAAAGGAGAGAAAATTGCCCTGAGTCGACGAGTTGAGAAGCATTGGCGACTTATTGGGTGGGGACAAATTCAAGCTGGTATTACGCTTGATATCCCATCCTGCTCTTCAAGTTAACAAGTAAGAAAGATTTCTTTGGAGTGCAAGGTATATAAACTAAGTGTTTATAGAACATAAATATTAATAGTAGTTACTAACTAGGACGCGATCCCTTAGTGAGAACATAGATATTCTATATTTTTTTGGCCTTTGAGCTGTCTACAGCCCAGTCAAGCACTGAAGCTAGAAATAAAATCACCATACACTGAAGTTGTTCTTCTCCGCTGTTTCTTAATATAGGAAATTTGATCTCTTTGCTAGTACACTGACATTGCAAAACCAATCATTGAAATATAAATTTCTTTTTATCTGAAGATGCACACTGTTCAGAATTCGACGGCATCTTTGCTAAGCTTATGTCATTGATTGTTGTCCTATCTGTATGATTATCAGCGGAGCTGAAATTGGGAGAGCTGCGTAAGCCGCCGTCTTCAATAGTAAAGGCTTGTGCTGCATTTGCTCTTCTCCAGAAAAATCTGCCTGCTTAACTTTAGACATGCATATCTATTAGTATTACGTATGGTTCTACTATTTTTCTCCATCAAGGATATGCTGCTCTTGCAGTACGTGGTTATTTTCTTTTTAGCTGCTCTATTGTCTTCTTCTGCGGTGGATAAATGTCTTTGAGTTTTTAGGTGTTCTTTAAGTTGCAATAGAATTATGTTAGTGTAAGTATTTAGGAACATACTCCTTCCACTAAACTTGATCGTTGCAGCTTTTTTTTCTTTCCTTTTCCACCTTTTTTGGTCCTATCCCTTTTTAGTTTTTACTCTCTCCGGAGCACAAAACTCACACAGTATACAAGGACTAACTTGATTTTCATTTCTCTATGGAACCTCCTCTTTTTCTTTCTTGGGTTATCTCTCGTGAGAATTGGCACGTATTAAGTTTTTTGTCCGAACTTATCCGATCCGAAATAAAGAAAATAAGGTGAACTGAACATAGCCTATGTTTCCATATTATGTTTGTTTCGAGGAATTAATTATTCGACATTTAATATAAATCATTTGTTTATATGATACAGTGAGTTGGAACTTTGTGAAATTCATGTAGTTATAGTATAATGTTAATTTCAGAAGCAAGCTGCATTTTTATTGTATAATAAATCAGTTGGAAGGCTGGAAAGTTTTGGCCTGTTTTGTGTGATAAAACATTAGAAAATCATCTAGAAGAGGAAGAGCATGAACTGGTTCATGATGTGTAAAAGATCCAAGATTACCTAGCAGTTGATCAGACTTGTTCTTATCTTTTGAACTTTGTGCTTAGGGATGGCAATTCGGTCCCGATCCCCTTGAGTCCGACTTGATCCGACCCGGAATCCGAAAATGTGAAAATCCGATCCGACTCTTATAAGAGATGGAGCATAAATATAATCTGATAAATCCGATCCGAATCTCATTAATAATGCCAACTTATCAAATTATAGACTAAATCTACATTAGACTATGACAATTATGTTAATATTATTATATTACAAATAATAAATAGTATAGTTATATTATAAAACATTGAATTTGTGATCTAAAGCGAAAAACTAGTCTGAATTCGACTCAATCTTACCTGACCCGAGGCAAAATAATTAGATATAAACCAAATAAATGAAATTCAAGTTCGAGTTCGATCTTATCCGAATAAGATCATAATAAAGGTGGGTTGGATATGGATTTTGTAAGTCGTCCCGTTGCCATTCCTATTCGTGCCAGCGACTTCTCAGGGTCCAATAGAGTCAAAGTTGCAAGTGATGATAATTATTTCATAGGTGGGTAAAATCATCCAATTTCAAAATTTTGGCAAACTCGGAGATGGATTTATCATCCTCTCCTCAGATTGAGGGTTATAAGGTTTACAGTTTAGGGCTATAGAGTTTAGGGTTTATAGTAGAGGTGATCAACATGCAACCGACCCAGCCCGAAAATGGGAGAAGAGAAGAGAAGAGAGAGAGAGAAAAAGAGTCAAAGAAACAGTAGAGAGAAGAGATAAAGAGGAAAAGCTGGAGAGAGGAGCAGAAGAAGGGAGGAAAACGTGGAAGAAAGAAGGAAGAGCAAGTAGGCAATTTTAGGGATTTGAAGGGGTGAAATCGTCAAAGCACTGTTCCTAAGAACAATAATCAAACTTGTGGCTTTTTAATGGGCATAGATATGACAATACTGAAAGGTAGGAAACACTATATATATTTGTATTTAATTATTTTAAAAGATAAATATTATTTTGTCTTTAAATGATTTTTTCCACAAAAACTAATATGGGATTGTAGATTAGTTGGTTAGTGCATTTGTATTTCAAATGAGAGGTTACAGGTTCAAGTCTTAACACACACATTTTTATTGTTTAATACTTCCACCGTGTCTTTTTACTTGCAACGCTTTGACTTTTACAATATTCACCAACTCTACTTATTTTATCTTTGGTGATTTATAGTTAAGGAAAAACATATTCATGTGGGATCTTGTTAGATTCGGCTCAATGTATATATTCTGAATATTTACTTTTTATAATTTTTAATTATCAGTAATTCAATATATTAATGGTTGAAGTTATGCATTGGCAAGCGTGAAAGTCAAACGGTTGCAAGTGTAAAGAAACAGAGGAAGTACGTTTTATTTGATTGCGTGGGGGAAGGGGCGTACATGTGGTAATAGTATTATTCAAAAAAATCAAGTAGTATAAAAAACCCTTTTATTTGATACTCGTATAAATTAAATACTACTTCTATTTTGTAACTCTTATGGTACCGTACCATTCTATCAAACTTCTACTTAACAAGTTCCATAGTTGTCAGCTCACCCATATTTTCTGGGAAGCAAATGGAACGACCAATTGATAGCTAACTTTGGTCATCTATTTGTATCATCTTTCATCCTTATTCCTTAATTCTTCACATTCTTATATATATTAGCATGGAACCGACGCATTAGGAGTTCCTCAAACGGATCGAGGGTCTCCTAATATTATTTTCCTTACCTTATAAAAACAAAATCTATGATAGATGAAGTCCAGTTTGAACTCCATCATATAAGCCAAGGGAGGAGGTACGGTGTCCCCCTCTGAAATGACTAGAATACCCTTTAATAATTTAAAACAACATTTTCTTTTTACAAAAAAATAAAAAATGATAATCAATAATGCAACTTGCCATATGAAATAAGTCAAAAATGGAATATGCAATCAACAATAATAACTTGACAAAATAGATTGAAACAATCAATTGATGAATCAATTAGAATGTTCAATAAAAAAAATAGCGATATATCATAACAACATAATTTTTCGTACTTACAAAGTTCAAACAATATGGTTTATTAACATTTACAATCGTTAAAGAACTATACTAAAGCCGCTGACAAAGAATTATTAAATCATCGACCAAATTTTTCGGTGACCGTATTGAACAGCTTAAAAATCGGTCACCTTCAATTTAGAAAGATAGTAACCTCTACAAAAGAACCTTAATAATTTATATCACTACTTAGATTAAAAAAGATGTCCATTCGTACATATAACTACATAAAGTTGTTGACGCACGCATCGCGTGCATATACGACTAGTAACATATTATTTAATCATATGTACTCAAGTTCACATGTTAAGTTGCAAGTATGGTTTTTTGCGTTCTCCACCAAATTTTTAAGAAAAAACGTTAAACATAAGTGTAAACTAAGGAAGGGGATCTTTAAGGAGAAATTATTTACCTTTTTAATTTATAAGTATTTGGTAAATATGGAAAGAATACATACTCAATAATCATACTATTTTCATTGATTTAGAATATGATAACTATTATAGTATGGAACACCCATTAGAAATTTTTTATATTTGAGTTAAGCTAGATAAGTCATTGTTCCTTAGCTAGCAATGGGTTTGTATCTATTGGAATTTTCTATAATGAGATATGACTTATGAGAATATGAGAAAGGCAATCATAGAATTAATGATATTATTGTTGTTTGCACATTAGAAAATGTAGGAATGGGGTTTTGGAATATGTACAAAAGCCACATAACAGTGTATGATTGACTTTCTCTTATTTTCATTTTTCTATCTAGCGATCCGTATACTTTTCTATTAACATAACATGACTTATGAGGGATAATATTGCTCGGGTTAAAATACTAGGTTAAGTAAAATTACAATTGGTGTGCGCTCCACCAACTTTTGTCTCTTTTATTAGCCAACTACATACTCCACAATAAGCTTGTTTGTGAATTTGGGGGAAACTTTTTTTCATATATTCTAGCACATCATAAGATTAGTATTTTTGAAACTGTTTTTGACGTGTAAGGGGGATAAATTTGGAACTCCCCACGCCCTGCATAATATTCAATTTTGAAACACCCTTACACATTCTTAAGAATCCATCTATATAACAAGAAGGACGAGTAAAGAAGATAAGTGTGTGATCAATGGTCATGATCTGATTTCCATTTTCCACCTGATGGACAAGTAATTAGAAACTTGTAGTTGATGGTATAATATGCCTTTTTAATATCAATCTGAATGAGACAATTATAATTAGAAACATCACTTGAGTGGGACTACTCATAAGAAGGTATCAAAGTTAAAAGTGAAGCAAATAACACTCTCCTTTTTTTATTAGCTTAAAATGATGGCTCATGATTCGTTGAGTAATAAGAGAATGACACTTAACATTCAGAGATAAAATTGGCATATGTTCGATCATCTTCAATCATTTGACAAACCGATATTAGTATTTTGAGAAGTCCATCTTATTTTAATTAAGGCTTTAATTAAACTACGGGATTAAGGGATCAAATAAACCTTTTTAAGATCATGTAGGCATGTAGCACAACCATAGTAGTGTGTTGTCTTAACATAAAGTACTAAATGAGACTTTTATGCCTTTAGCCCATATTTACACGTCATATGAACATTATAATGAAACCGTTACGTCACGTGTCAGGTAACTATTGGGTTACATCTTAAAAGTTGGCCACGCATAACAATAATTGCTCCAAGTCAAGATTATGGAGGAGGATCGTATAAGCATGTCACTTAATAAATATCCTCCCCATGCATGATGCATGCAATATTGCTTCTCAATCATGCCAAAGAAATGGACGTCGTTTACCTAACAATGGCTGAACTTCTTGTAGTTCAAGCACAATCATATCATGATTTTGATTCGTCCACCTAATAATGCTGATGAAGTGGATCCACATAACCTACAATTCTGTCTTTATATGGCTAACCTAACTAAAGTATGCTGTAAGATAGATACCCAAATCAATTAGAAAAAACAATTTTAATTGAGAAAATCATTCCCCAAGTTTTCGTTTATCTTTCCTTCAAACCTAGGTGTTTAATCCTTCAAGTTATCTTTATGATCATCCCTTTATTTGATATTTAAACTCCAAACAATCAAAACAATGAGAAAAAAATTAGTTGAAAGACAAAACATTGAAATTTTGATTTTAATTGTTAGAATTCTCTCATATATGAGTTGAACCAATTGTTCTATGATGAAACCTCATTCAATTAGTATATACTACCTCCGTTTCATATTAATCTACACACTTACACTTTTGACACTATTCACAAATTTCCCTTTTGACTATCATTTGTGAATTATGGTTAAGAAAATATAGTCATGTGGGTGCTTGTTTGATTCGTCTCGATATGTAGTTTTAGAATATCGACGTTTTATATTTTTTACAAATACAAAATTAGAGATATAAATGCTCAAAGTAATGCATCGGCATGCGTGAAAAGTGTAAGTGTGTAGATTAATATGAAACGGAATTCACAAATTTCCCTTTGACTATCATTTGTGAATTATGGTTAAGAAAATATATAGCATGAAGTGCTTTGTTTGATTCGTCTCGATATGTAGTTTTAGAATATCGACTTTTTTATATTTTTTACAAATACAAAATTAGAGATATAAATGCTCAAAGTAGTGCATCGGCATGCGTGAAAAGTGTAAGTGTGTAGATTAATATGAAACGGAGGTAGTATATGGTCAAACTTTGTCCTCCTATATGCCGGTTATATATATACACATATCCATTAAAAGATTGTTATTGATGATCAAATTTGTCAAATTCACACCCCAATAAAATGAGGTTTTAGAGTTAGTATATGAAGTATTTGATGTTCTTTCTATTTGTATTTTTTCGAGCGTCAAGGTTTAAATACATTTAGCATATATTATATAAATAGCTAGTACACTAATTTACGTTGTAAGAAATAATTATTCTTGAGTTTTTCCTCAAAAAAGACTCTCATCAAATTTTAGCAAATTATGTTATTATAGAATTAGAGAATGACAAGCAATTCTTACGATTGTATGAGATAATTATATGATAAATTGATAAAACAAAGAATGCAACAAATCCACTTTTTCACTATTCACACTTTTCACTTTGACTAAGATTTGTGATTTATACATAAT
Organism: Beta corolliflora; assembly: GCA_947648045.1. Classification (NCBI taxonomy): domain Eukaryota; kingdom Viridiplantae; phylum Streptophyta; class Magnoliopsida; order Caryophyllales; family Amaranthaceae; genus Beta; species Beta corolliflora. The sequence continues at coordinate 168,177 of CANSZD010002045.1, read as the reverse complement.
GAAAAATATAGTCAAGTGAGATCTTGTTAGATTTGTCTCGTGACGTACTTTCATAAAATGTAATTCTTATATTTTTTACTTATATGTAATTATAGATATTTGTGGTGAAAAAATAATGTCTCGGCGTAAGTAAAAAATGGATTTGTTGCATTCGATTTGGGACGGATGAAGTATATTAGTGACTTTGCTGATTATAAAATAATAACTTTTTTTTAATATGAAATTTTCCGTCTAAAACTACCATCTCATTCTAAAATTTAAGAAGAAAAGATAATGGTCAAATTATATGGCTCCAGACTCTCTCGATTCCAAATAGGAAGATCAATACAAAATTGAGTCACTGTAATTTTTGGCCTAATTGCCTAGTTTGAAAAAAGCAGAACAAACCACAAAACAAAAGACCAAGACAGATACGTCATGTTTGGCAAATGGCAAAAATACATTGCATCTCCAACAAAAGGATGATGTGAGCAGATTATACTATACAAGATACTTAACTAAAAATCAAATTAATAACTAATGAGGGGCCGAGCTCTGACTCATCTCAAATACTTCTATTACCAATTCAACTAATTAGCTAGAAAGTACTTAATCCAGTATATTCAGTATTATTATGTCATCCATGGATAACCTTCAAGTGACATCTGTTAACTGCAAAAATAATAATAATGTACTATTTTAATCTGATACTGACCAGTTTTAAAAACAAGACAAGTAAGGTAGGACGTATGAGTAAATATTAAATTTGGACTTTAACTTGTACACCTACTAATCTACTATTCATGTAGTTCTTCGTGTTTATGTAGTTCAAATAACATAAATAATCTTGTTAACCAGTTAAGTTATAGTCCTAGTGGCAGCTGCTCTCTTTTCAGATAAGTCTTTATCACAAGATTAGGAGGGCAATCCTAATTCTTAATTAATCGATTAAATTGTTTAAAGACAAGATACGACTATCTTTAGCCAGACTATCAGCAATCCCATAAAAGTGTGCTTAACGTTATAATTAAGACTTCTCCATTAATAGCTGTGTGATTCAGCAAATACAAGGGGCTTCACTGTATTGCTCGATCTGGTTTATTGTACTTTCTTCGAATACGAATTTGATTTGATTTTAGGGCCTGTTCTCCCCAGCTTATTTTCAGTTCAGTTCAGTTCAGTTTCTAAATTATTATCATTACTATTAATTAGTTATAATTTAATTCAGTTCAGTTCAGTTGTTTTTTGCCGAAGAGAACAGGCCCTATATGATTATATCTTGTTTTTCTTTAATACTTATTGTAGATGTCGTTTGGCCTTCAATTAATGAAATTTCTTTTTCAAAAAAAATTAAAAACAATTAGTATATGGAAACAAGTTTCATTGTAGTGTTGATAGACTAACAGTGGATAACTAAGGGTATTTATGCAATATAACGTAAATTTTATTTTAGTATAAATATATAGAATGCGAGTGTCAACTGTCACATTAATTACACATTTACACATGGTATCTAGAGCATATAGTTTCTCTCTCCTATTGTCTAATCATCACGTTGATCATTTTTTTAACCAAAGCCCTATATCTCAAAATACTCAAGCCTCTGTTTCAGATTCAATGGAATTTCCTTTTTCTCACTTCTTCCAGATTATTATCCATCGATGAACCACCGGTGACATCTATGGTGTCCACTGCCTAATCAAACAGATTCTACTATTAATTAACTTTAAAAACTAAGTTCTAACCTTTACGAAAAGTAAAATATAGTAAAATCAAATAAGTTCAGACAAGATCTAAGTATATAGAGTAACAGACGAGACACAATAAGGAGAGGACAAAAACAAAGTAACATATGATCTCAAGTCTTGAACTATATACTCTCTTTTTTTATGAGAAGTCTTGAACTATATACTCTTGTATCAAACATTTTGGTTTAGTAGACAACATATACCCTAAAATAATACTACATAGATAAGATGAAAGGATCCTACCAGAACAAAACTTTTTACAGGTTAACTCGCTCCGGATTAGCAGGATAGACTTTTTGATAGTGGAGGGAAGGGTAAAGGAATTCCCTCTCTCAAAGTGCCTCTAATGGGAATTAATCTCCTAACCATGAGGTTGAAAGGTTATCTCTTTTCATTAGACCAAGCTTAATTAGCTTGATTATATAGTGAGTATATATATATTAATTAATAATTAGACACAAATTATATATGTATTATGTCCATACTTTCAAGCTTAGCTTTCAACTGGAAACATCAAGTGAAGTGGATACACTAGATAGTGGGTGCATTTACTAATAATTACAATTCATACGACACAAAGTAAGTGAAATTTGTCTTTTTTATACAATCCATAGTGCATACCTTTATAATATAATTGCTTCCAGTTTCCATTTTCTTCCTTTTTGGCATATTATGTACTTGTAAGCATTATTTTCTGTATTATTTATAAAATAAGATAATATATGCTCTTACACCATATGTTATGGTTGTTAGAGCAGCCCCATCCTTATTAGGTACATGTTGTAACAGCCCTACGTAGACCACCCAGGCTTCATGTTATCGGTTATACTATATATTCTTTCTGGTCCCAAGGAAGGCCTTGAAAGTTGAAACATCATAACAACAACAACAACAACAACTAAGCCTTATTCCCAAAGTGATTTGGGGTAAATAACACGAATCGTCAATCGAAACCGTTACTGCAGGAGATGCCATCGCCAAGAGAGATAAAAGTTTTTTTTTTTTTTTTTTAAAAAAAATTTTTAAAGAAATTTTTTTTTTTTTTTTTTAAAGCGAGGTTTACGCACCAACAAGTTTTAAAAGAGGTTTTGTGAGAAGGTTTTAATACCAACACAATTGAGAAAAACAAATAAATGCAAGAATCACACCCCTTCCTCCACATGGATACTACCCTCCACCCACTTCTATCCAACGTAAATGCTCCCTCAATCCCAAATAACCTCATATCACTTTCAATTACCTTCATCCAAGTCATCTTAGGTGCCTTCCCCTACCCCTTACAATTTGGTTACTCCTCCACTCTTCAATTCTTCTCACCAGTTGCATCACCCGATCTCCTTTTCACATGACCAAACCATCTTAACCGATTCTCCCTCATCTTTTCCTCAATGGATGCAACTCCAACTTTTTCCTGATCACTTCATTTCTTAATCGGTCTTTCCTTGTGTGGCCACACATCCACCGCAACATACGCATCTCTCGCCACGTTCATCTTATGAACGTGGCATTGTTTCACCGCCCAACATTCTTGCCATATAACAAAGCAGTCTAATTGCCGTGCGGTAGAACTTTTCCCTTCAACCTTTGGGGAATGCCGGAATCACAAAGGAATCCGGTGGCGCTTTTCCACTTTAACCAACCCGCGTTAATTCATGAGCCACGTCTCCATCCAGTTCTCCATCCTTTTGGAGAATGGATCCTAGGTAACGGAAGACGTTCGATCCTTGAACCACTTTGCTATCCAATTTTTCTATCCCTTTCTATCCCTTTCAAATTTATTAATCCACAACCTGAAATTTTGAGCAAGATAACCAACATGGCAACTTCCTCTCCTTAAGAATTAAGATATTAGCACTCCATCTAGGGTGCATGACTGCATGTAAGGTTTAGGATAATATTCAGAATTCAATTTAGATCAATTATTGATTGAGAAATTGAAATTTTTATAATGTGGATTTGAACTCATTCTTTTGATTTGATAATAGGATTTTTCATATTGAATTCGTATTGGTCATTGGTGGTATTCAGATTAAAAAGTAAATAAATAGAAAATAAAAAGTTAAACCATTTGTTTATGCCAAATGTTTTTCCAACTTAAATACGACTATAACCTCTAAATTAAATAGTAAATATTAAATAATAAATAGTGATAAGCTCTATGCTTAATTTTGTTTGTGGATATCTAATTCTCTTTTAGAACTCATGACATGTTGGTATTGATTTTAAGTTATTACTTCTGGTCACATGGTTATGTACTTATGTTAATTTTGAAGACTTATTTGAAAGGTTGTGGAGTAATGTGTGGGCTTGTATGGATTAATATTTATATCTTTATATTAGCCCATGTAAAGAAAATAAGGTCCAGATTAACTCAAGCCACCAAAAAAATCCAATTTCACTAAATTAAAATTTAGAATGGGATCCAAACTAGGAGATTCTAAATATATTGAGTTGGATTTTGTGTTGAAATTCAAATATTATCTAGGATCAAAAAATTTAAAACCAAAATTCATGTCTCATAATGGGTTAGATTTGAACCCAATCCAAACTAAAACCATATGAATGCCCCTAACCACACTTGTAACGTTTATTATACACCCGGATGTACCATAGGGATAATACATCTAAAGCATATTTTTTTTCTCATTGCTCATTTAATATCCTCCAAATGAGCAAAACACACACAAAAAGGAGAGTTTCAAATGAACAAAATATAGTCAGGTGTATGATGAATCTACTCAACCACACGCATCACCAAACTTTACCCATGGCTTCAAAAGCTTCATAACCAAAACACTGCCATTTTCTTAATAATTGTCATTTTAACCTTTGTCTATTGAAGTTAAGAAATACTATATAGAATTTGGTGTATTTTTTTTTCTCAAAACTTAATTGAGATATATATTTTCATCGTATACATGTCATCCGTCAAAAATACCTGTCATTATTCGACCCTTTTTTTTCTATATATCTTTTTAGGTGAAAACTTAAATGCAGAAACAACAAGATATTTTCATTGAATGAAACAGCAAGATATTTTCGTTGAATACATGCATGCATATACTATAGTTATCAGATTGTATTAAACATTAACATTAAGTATCTGAATATCATAGTAAACTCTAGATCTCCCTATTGAGTATATTTTGTTCATTTGAAAGATTTCAGATAAGTAATGAGCAAAAAATAGTCTCGAGTGCACTATGCTCAAGGTACGCTCGGGTGTATGATTAAAGGTCTAGGTATGGTGTAATGATAGTAAGTCACTTTATTTGCCAACCCCCCAATCTTATGCAATACATGAAATTCTACATAATACCAAATAAACAATTTAATGACTTTCTACCACGCAAGTTTTTGAATTATGACTTTGTAAAGGGAAAGAACTGAACATCCTATCACATTGGTAGAAGGATGGCACCTCCAACCAACTAGACCAACCGTAGTTCTTAGTATCTCAATAAAATTTGTTATAACAGATGTGAGAAAGAACAAATATTGAATGCAAAACAAAGAATAATCAGACACAGATTTTAACGTGGTTCACCAACGGAGTGTTGGCTACATCCACGGGCAGAGAGAGAATAATAATATTGATGAGAAGAATAATCAGAATTACAGAGGTGATTAATGTCTTAATCGTCAAATAATAAGCTAGGTTAAAAAACCTATTTATATGCAAAATCGGAAAATCGCGATCCGCGTCTCATTAAACTTCCGCCCGATCGGGTCGGGCGGAATCCGCCCGATCGGGCGGTACTCGCCAAGCCAAAACCAGTCTCGGGCCCGATCGGGCGACCATCGCCCGAGTCGTAGTTCGTAACGACGCCCGTTCGCCCGATGCCATCGGACGCTCCACTCCTTGAGCTACTGCTGAGACGTTGCCTCGCCCGATCGGGCGAGCCTGCCCGATTCAATCGGGCGAGCCGACGAAACATGCCCTCTGACCAGAATTCAAGGCATCAATTCCTACAAAATTGGATACCGTTACCTTCATTACAGCTAAAACACAAAATTAGTAAAACAAAGTGGCTATACCCAATTACACAAGTTGAAGCTTTTGATCTACTAGGCCACATGATTAAGCTGCTCAAAAACAAGGAATCTGTGGTATCAATACGACAATACTCAATATATATATCAGCTTGTCCTCGTTTTCTTCTATGTACTGCTATAGTTTGTTGCGGCTAGAGTCAAAATTTGAATGTCCAAAATCAATGACTGCTAGAATAGTATTGCAAAATTGATGGCAAATTTGGTTTAGTTCTCTGAAGAAGGGTGGTTAATAATTGAAGCAAAAAAGATACTGATCATGATTAGACTATTAATTAATTAGTTAAATAAAAAGTAATAAATGTGAGAAGAAATAGGTAAAAAGTTAAATAATTGTAAAAAGAACTTTGGTAAAGGTTCTCGGGTTAACTTTAACGATTTGACAATATGTTTCACTAAATTCTTTGATATAATAATCTAGTCCTTGTCTAAATATAGAATGGAGGTAACCCTTGATTGGGTGAAATTATCCCAATAAGTGGTCGTACATTTTGAATCCCTAGAATAACCTTCTTCTTCTTCAACATTTTGATGATTACTAAACATGATTATTGAGAAAGAAATTAAGCTGTTTATAGGATCATTAATGTCGGTCATTGAGTGCCATCATATGGGTATTGATGAGCATGATATTACTCTTTATCTTTTATTTGTTGTGATATATGTTTTTAAAGGTTAAACTGTAAAACTCTTACCATATTTTTTACACTAAAAAAATAGATATATAATGTTGCAATTAATATTTATTAGCATACATATATTATCAAAATAGCAATATTACAGTATTTTTGATAATACCTAAGTAGAGTATCTATGGTCAAATTCGTAAATCGATCGTTTAATATACGTACGTACGTGGAAAACAAGTGTAGAGAACAAATATGTAGAAAGGGTGTACCATCTTAGGAAATATATTAAATGATTATATTTTGCCCTCAAAGCTATACATAACTCTTTATCTATTTTTTTTTAAAAAATTCATTACAACATCTTTCTTTTGAGAATATGTTACCATGTGAAAACTTGTATGATATGTCTCAGCTCTCAATGAAGACAATATATAATTTTAATATATCATATTATAATGCACTAACATGTAATCAATATAATTAATTGTCAATATTGTGATTTGGTACCATGAACAAGCAAATGTTACAACTAATAAACGACAAATTAGAATTGATCAAGGGTGCCTAGGACTGCTAGCTGATTGACTTTGGGCAACCCAAAAACCTTCATTTTTAACCCAAAGTCCGAATCGGACCCAAAAAGCCAGTTCTCGCCCAAAACCCCTCCTTTATTTTGCAGATTTTGGCATGCTTTTTGTATTAAAATACGACTCGATCCGAACCTATGAGACAATTGAAGTATTAAGACACACTTGTTTTAGGATAAAAGGAGTTACTCGATTAGAGTACAATATTTCAGAGTGTCGTTAAAAATTACTTATCACATTTCTTTAAGTTAATACTAAATATAGGTACATTTCCCAAAATACCTCACAATGTAACTTAGGCCACCGTCTCACCAAACTCTAATGGTGAAGTTGCCATGAAGCCAGGTTAGCCAGCAGTTGCTTGAAGGTACATTTTAAGGTGGCTTGAATTGCAATAGTGGCTCTTGCTATGAAATTCCACATGGATCCAAATCGTTGTGAAATCAGCTGTTTTTTATATATAAGTACAGCAAACGGATTTTGTTTGGTAGTAGTACAATGGAATAAACCAAAGGAAGAAATGGATAGAAGGTAGCTAGTGTATTTTTGTTTTGAAGGAAGCTAGGATATTTTTTTAATAAGGCACAATATGTACTTCATTAGTTGTATTCTTTTTTTTTTTCATGATTTCTAAGGCAAACTTTTAACCATTATTACCTATATGTAAGCGTTAGTAAAAATCATCAAAATCTTTAGATTTGAATGAAAAATATGAATGAACCTAATAATATAAGATCTCGTATGATTACGTTTGAGCATTTACATGATTAATAAATAAAAATATATAGTAAAAAACCATTGTTTAGTCAGTTTGTTGAACAAAAAGGAATGAAAGTAGTCAAATTCTAAACATATGGAATTTCACCAATCAAATATGAATTTTAATTAATAAAAGTACTTTATGGAGTAAGTCTTATTACACATACATTACATATGAGTCCAACTATTTGGAAAATTCCTTCAAAAAACTATTTGGAAATATTCTAGCTAGCCTTACGAAAAAGACATAATTTTCATGCCACCTTCTATGGTAATTCAATTTTAGTATTTTTGCCAAATAGACTTTTTTATTACTCATAAGTACATGTCGAATCACCAAGGACCCTTAGGTCCAATGGTATGGCTTCCTATCTCCCACTTGGGAGACCAAGGTTCAAATCTTGGTGTAAGCAAAATTTCAATATTGTTGGGGGAGGGGCTTTGAGGGCATTGGGCGCTCTAGGTGAGTGGCGCAATGCGAAATCTGCATTTAAATTCATCTTACCACGGGTTACATATAGGTTTAACCATCTTTCAATAAGCGACGGGTTATAAAAAGTCAAGATTTTTATAAACGACGTCGGAGATCAATTTTATAAGGGGGCCCAAAAAAAAAGTACATGTCGAATCATTCAATAAGCTAAAATTCATAATAGCACCTAACCTTGACTTTTTATAAGAAATGAACAAAAAACAAAAAACTTAGGGTCCGTTCTGTTCAACTTATTTTAACTTATATAAGATAAGATAAGATAAGATAAGATAAGATAAGATAAGATCAGATAAGATCAGATAAGATAAGATAAGATAAATAAGATGTTCTGTTCAACTTATCTTCACTCATTTCAGAATAAGATAAAATAAGATAAGATAAGATAAGATAAGATAAGATAAGATCAGATAAGATAAGATAAGATAAGATAAGATAAGATAAGTTGAACATAACAGACCCTTAGAAGTATTTTCAATACGGATAATATCCGATAAAATCATCAAATATCCTACATCTTGGCTTTTTTAGTTTATGAGATCACATTAACAGGTTGAAGTTGATATTTTGAGTCAAAACCTCCAACAAAACAAAGACACTATCATTTTCTTCCAACTAATCAAAATTTGTTAGAATTGTAATTCTTTAAACACAATCCTCAAAATCCCTAAAAAATTTAAGGCATTCTAAGAGGATTATATTGGTGATATAGTTCAATCTCTATTATATAAGCAATCTTATATTCTTCATGTTGCTTGCTTATGTTTTCTAACTCATAATTTATTTATCCACAAAACTTATTTACCACACACTTGTATATGTATCTATTTATTTTTATAACCCTATAAACACAAAACTTCATGTTGCTTGCTTGTGTTTTCTAACTCATAATTTATTTATCCACAAAACTTATTTACCATACACTTGTATACTTATCTATTTATTTTTAAAACCCTATAAAACACAAACTTCATGCCAACAACTTGCCTCCTAGTTGAAATCTTGAATCATACAACCATAAAATACTTAATTAATTTAGACAACTAAATTTGGTTTGACCCAAAAAAATAAAATTTTAACAAGCACACAACCAAAGAACAAGAAGTAGTAATACCAAACCAAAACACTTCAAAGAATATGTCAAAAATTTAAACTAAACCACCATCTTCATGCTTTATAAAACTTTAGTATAAATTTATTAAACCTCTTCTTTCTATGCTTTTAATGCTTCCCTATCTTTTTATATTTCTTCCTCAAATAATAAATATGCTTATCATCTAAAAACTCAACCACTTTCTTCTCACCTTCAACAATGGCGGTTTCTCCGACGATCTTTCCTCAACGTCGTCGTCGGCCATCTCCGACGTCGTTTCTCTCTCCTCAACTTTCTACAATTGATCTTCTTCGTTCTCTCTATTCTCTCTCCTCTGAGATTTCATCGTTAAATTCTCCGAGATTTCTCTTCAAGCGAAATTCGGCGTCAATTATCCGTAAATGCAGTGTTTTATCAGTTATTTTTGAGGAGATTTTTCGTCAGATTAATCACTTGATTTCTTTTTCTCCTTCTTCTCTTCTTTGTTTCGAAGAAATGTTCATCGTTTTTCAACGAATCAGAGCTTTGATTGAAGATTGCTCTAATGGCGGAAGTAAATTATGGATTCTGATGCAGATTGAACCGATTTCCAGTACTTTTCATGAGTTGACCTTAGATTTATGGACGTTACTGGAAATTCTTCCGAAATCGGAGCTTAATTTGAGCGAAGATGTTGATGAATTGCTCGATTTAGTTATCAAACAGTGTAAAGAAGATAAATCGTTCGTTGATTCTTCGGATATTTGGTTGCGAATCGAAGTTTTGAGCATGCTTGATTCGATTAAGAGAGAGATTGTTCCTGATCAATCGAAACTTGCGGAAGTTTTCACGAAACTCGGAATGAGTGATTCAGCGAGTTGTCGAGAAGAGATCGAATGGTTGGAAGACGAAATTCAGTTCCAAAACGACGAAAAATCGAAATCTGAGGTAATTTCTTTGATCGGACTTGTGAGATATACGAAATGCGTACTTTTCGGCGCTTCTTCGAGTAGTTCGAGTTTTTTCGGCGACGGAAATTTACGCCGGAATTCTTCGTCGGAGACGAATATTCCGGTGGATTTTCGGTGTCCGATAACAATTGATCTGATGATAGACCCTGTCGTAGTGGCAACAGGACAGACGTACGATCGAACCTCAATTGTGTTGTGGATTGAATCAGGTCATAACACGTGTCCCAAGACTGGTCAAAACTTGGCCCACACAAACTTGATACCAAATAAAGCGTTGAAGAGCTTGATTGCGATGTGGTGTAGGGAGCGTAGGATTCCTTATGCGGCGGCGGAGAGTAGCGAGGGCCGAACCGGCGTCGCTTTGAATAAGGCAGCGCTTGAGGCGACGAAGATGACGGTTTCGTTTTTGTTGGGGAAGTTGGGGTCAGGGTTGCAACCGGTTGAGATGGTAAATCGGGTTGTATACGAGCTTCGAGTGTTTGCGAAGACTGACTCGGATAGCCGAGCCTGCATAGGTGAGGCTGGGGCTATCCCGTTGTTGGTTAGGTATTTAAGTCCGGAGTATCCGAAGTTACAGGTTAATACTGTTACGACTATATTGAATTTGTCGATATTGGAGGCGAACAAGGCTAGGATTATGGAAACGGATGGCGCGTTAAATGGTGTGATTGAAGTGTTACGATCGGGAGCTACTTGGGAAGCTAAGGCGAATGCGGCTGCTACGATGTTTAGTCTATGTGCGGTGAATGCTTATAGGAAGAAGCTCGGTAAGAAGACACGAGTTATAAAAGGATTGCTCGAGCTTGCGAGGGAAGGGCCTATTAGTTCCAAAAGGGACGCGTTGGTGGCAATATTGACCTTAGCCGGGGATAGAGAGACCGCGGGAAGGCTGGTAGAATGTGGGGTCGTGGATATGGTAAAGGATGTTATGGAGGCGCTACCAGAGGAAGCAATGACTATAATGGAGACCGTGGTTAAGAAAGGTGGTTTTATTGCAATTGCCGCGGCTAGTCATATGATCGGAAGACTAGTGGCCGTGTTAAGAAGTGGTACCGATAGAACAAAAGAGAGCGCAATTGCCACCCTTGTAATTATTTGTCGCAAAGGAGGGGCGGAATTGGTGGCCGAGCTTGCAAGGATAACAACCATTGAGATGGTGATATGGGAGTTGATGGGTACAGGCACTGCTAGGACTAAGCGAAAAGCTGCCTCGCTTATGCGAATACTCCGAAGATGGGCAGCTGGTTTAGAAGGAGATGTATTGGAAGAATTCTCCATGACCATGGCAATACATTGAATTCATAGTATATGTCATCATGTAATTGTACAAAAACAAAGGTAGTGTGTCAAATTTCATATTTTCTTTTGTTCCACTTTCAAATTTATTTTTGATGTAAATGGTTTACATAGTTTCAATTGTTTCCTTTGATCATTATACACAAAACATGTTAATAGTCACTGGCTTGTTTTTTGTTTGTTAATAAACATAGAACTTATTTGTTTGCTACTAGTTAGATCTCTTCTTACTTAGTAGTATATTTGATAAGAAAGAAGTGAATCAATAGATTAAAGACCTCGGCTATAAACTCTTAAATTATATTGATGAAAACAGTTACTTGATCTAAACAACCATTACTTTCATGTTCCCGCCGCTCCTCAAATTCAGTAACTTTTGTCTTTTTGATGATGCATTTTTAAGGAACTTCTAGCTAGTTTTTGTTTCTCTAAATTTATCTGACAAAAAAGAGTTAGTATATCTCTAACATTTGTGACATGCTCCATCTCATTTCTTATTCTTCTTATGTAACAAACAATAAACAAGGAAAAACTGACATGTGTATTCTTAACTATGATTGATCTTTTCATAATAATCTCAACTACGAATATATTCCATATAATTCCAACAATGAGTAGTGTCATCGCAGAAATAATTTGGTGATTGAAGAAACCTATTTACAAGGTCAAATCATGTTGTGTCAAACTGTAATTGGCTAGACACAAGGAGACGATGATAGTGATAAATACATTCTCTTCTTATCGTTTTAGGATATTATTTACGTTTCCTAATTATATTAGGATAATGACTCTTGTAAACCTATATATATTTGATCAACGAGATACTATAGATAAATGAGCTTATCTAAATCTAACACATAGAAGGACAAATAAGAAAATGAAAATAAAAAACTATTTAAATATATTCTCCATAATTCGGGATAATTTTTGAATGATATCCCATGATTACAAATTTACAATTACTTTAGAATAATTGATAGTTTGAATTATTCTGAAAATAACACCAATAATTTCCTTTCTTCAAAAATCAAACTCTCAAAATATTCTCCACTTTTCTTCATTTTTGGTCCCAAAATTATTCTCCACTATGATAGAATAAGGATTGTTCCACTCCCAAAAGAAACTAAAATAAGGATTCTTTATTCACAATCTTTGCCTCCATCATCTTTCATAAAAGTAAAGGTGTACTAACAACTGATATTGACAATCCCAATATCAATATCCAAAAACATTATCTGTCTACGCATCATTGACATAAAGCAAACATTTATCCAAAGAAATCAACGGGAACATCTCAAAAGAAATCAAAGGAGAAAAAAGTTTTGTTTGTAAAGGCTCAAAGTTCGAATAAACTGAATGTGCCGCCAACAATATTAAAGGGGTGCCATCACTTATTGTCTCCCAAGTCCCACCTATATAAAACCCACCAAAAATATTTACTCTTATTTCTATCACGCGGTTTTTTATACATGGATCTTCATTTCAAATCAAAGTTATCAAACCTATATTCCATAGCTTAGATGTGAAATCTACATTCCCCTTAGATAATTTTTCTAAAAGAAAAAAATTGAATTCTACCAATAAGGTGAGATTGTCGGCAATGTCCATCCATAGAGCTTTTTTAAGAACGTGTTGTATTCTTTTTATTTGTACTTACTTTTAGAAAAATTTACAAAAAGAAGAGATTTTTTGAAAAATGAAACAAAAGGTCCAATTTAAGTTAAGAATTTTTTTTTTAAAGGTAAGTTAAGAAAAGTTCATAAAATTTAAATTAGATCAGTAATGTTCAAAAAAGTTCTAATAACATAAGGTAAATTTAAGAAGAAAAAATTAAATAGTATATACCCTTAATCTACCTATATCTTAAATTGAATCCCGATAGTTGTTATTGAACTTATTGGAACCTATCTAGATAAATAGTTGAATTTTTCAAATAAATATACATTGAGATAAATTTTGTTTTTATTTATTTTATATACAATCAATTCAGTATATTAATAGTGAAAGAACAAAATATTACAATTATGAAGAAGCAAAAGAGGTATATATTGATAACACCTTAGCAAAATTGCAAAAATCAATAATAATATGATACTAATAGGAGTATCAATTCACTATTTGTTCACGGACGAGACGACCCGCTAAGTCCACCCAGCCCGACCCGCTATAGTTGCGGGCTTGGACAACAAACTTTGAAAAAAATTTCTAAAAGGGCGGGCCAAGCCCAGCTCGCTAATATTAATGGGCGGATATGGACAACCTCAAATATACCGCGGGCAAGCCCGCCCGACCCGTTTATCATAATATCTATTTTCTATGAAATTTAATTTTTTAATCTTTCTAATTTAGTGTTGATTTATCTTTTCGAATATATAGTTTATTTGCACTAATATAGCTTTGGGTAACACATAATTGTCTTTATTCTAACCTTTACAACTTAATTTCTTAATAATTTGTCGTCCTCTAACATTTTTTTTTACGAATTTTTTTAACTTTCTCTTTATCTTACGTTGTGATTATCAACTTTTTTTTCTATTTTAACCAAACTTATGGTTTAATCTATAAATATTAAAGGAAATTAACTAGAGTTATTTGAAAAAAATAAAAGTATTAATTGGCCCGTTAGGCTCGGGGGCAAGCCCGCCCGTTTATTAGGGCGGGGCATGGACAAGTAGTTAAGCCCGCATAAAAGGGCTTGGACTAGGCATGTTAGGCCCGTTGGACAAAAATTTAAGGTTAGGCCCGGCCCGCAACCCGCCCAACCCCGCAAATGATCACCTCTAACAAGTTGCTCTTGAAGCAACGTCTGTTCAGTCTGCGTATGCAGGAAGGTACGCCTCTTAGGGACCATCAAGAAAAATTGAATATTGTCTTAGTAGATCTTCGTAATATTGATGTTAAAGTAGCAGATGAGGATGCGGCTTTAATTCTATTAGTATCTTTGCCTTTATCGTATGAGAATATTGTGGATTCTTTTATTGTTGGGAAAGATATATAGTCTGTCACTAGAAGAAGTAAGATCTGCTCTTCATACTAGCAGAGAGATTCGTCATAAGGCGTCTGGTACATGTACAGTCGATCAGGCTGCCGGATTAGTAGCTAGTGAAGGTAACGGACAGGGGAATTCGGGGAGAAAATCCAGGACACCATCTTCTAGAGGTCCTAAACCTAGTGATGTCTGTAAAAACTGTAAGGAGACGGGGCATTGGAAAAGGGAATGTCCTAAAAAGAAGCATCGGGAAAATAAATGCGGGTGCTGGTTCTCACGTTCTGCTGATGAACATATGCATCTTTCGAATGTGTGGGTTCTTGATTCGGGGGCATCTTGTCATATGTGTTCGCGCAGGGAGTAGTTTATGAACTATAAACAGGTTGATGGAAGTGTTACTATGGCCAACAGTGAGGTCTGCAAGACAGTTGGTATAGGGTCCATCAGAATTAGGACATGTGATGGCAAAGTCTGTACTTTGAACAATGTTAGGCACGTTCCACAGGTTACGAAGAATCTGATTTCACTAAGTCTGTTAGACAGAAAAGGGTTCAGTTTCAAAGGTGAAGGTGGAGTGTTGTATGTCTACAGGGGTTCAAAGATAATTCTGAAAGGTGTTAAACGGGAGACATTGTATGTGTTGCAAGGGTCTACGTTATCTGAGTCTGGGGTTGCCACAATGGTTGTATGTGGTAGTGTTGAGAAACAGGTTGAGCACAGAGACGCTCTAGATTGGAGTGGTGGTTCACGTCAGGGAAAAGTCTGTCAACACTCACAATCTAAATATGAAATTCCGTGTTCTTCGTCGTCAAAATTGGGTCAGCTAAATTTGGCTCTTGGTCGGCATGTAATCTGTGGGAACTCTCCCCAAGGGGACGGTTGTGAAGACACAGTGGGTTTTGTATTATCTGTCGGAGGGGTGGATATATCTGAGCCGTCCAAGGAAGGTGTTGCTCGTGCTAGGAAAGAGTATAAGCAAGTCATCTGTTCGAATCTGGTTCCACAGGGTAAGTTCCAAGGTTGCTTGGACTTACAAACTGATCGAGGTTGTTAGTTGCCCTCTAGGGCACGTCTAGGGCCCTTAGGGGCTAATCTGGTGTCTTTCAGGGACAAATCTAGTCGTGGTTGTCTTTCGGGGCAAATCTGGTTGCAGGGAGAATCTGGGCGTTGTGATCAATGCATCTGGTTATCTGTTTAGCTATTATCTGGTTATCTAGTTCGTTGAGAGGATTTAAGTCAAGGTGGAGATTTGTAAGAATGATGTGCCTTGAATCTCGTCGAAGCGTGGAGCAAATTTGGGCGTGTTAGGAGCTCTCCCGGTCAGCCGGGCAGGTTCACCCGGCCGGGCGGTGGGGCGGCCGCCCGGGCGACCAGGCGAGATATGCGTCAAGTTGCTACTGGTTTCGTGTGCGTGCCCGACCGGGCGGTGCCGCCCGACCGGGCGGTTTTGGCCCGGGTGACCGGGCGAGTGTGATTTTGACGCGGGTGAGGCGATTTTCTAGTCGGGTTATGAATATGCTTAACCTAATTCGTTTATTCGACGATTTAGTTCATAATCACATCTGTAATTCTGGTATTCCTCCACATCAATAAATCTGTTCTCTCTCTGCCCGTGGACGTAGCCAACACTCCGTTGGTGAACCACGTTAAATCTGTGTGCGTTTTTCTTTGTTTTGCATTCGATTATTTGTTTTTTTCTCACATCCGTTATAACAAACTTGATTGAAAGATTTGTCCATAAGTACTAATCAGCATATTATAAAATAACCACTCGATCTCTCTCATGGTGCATTCTCTTCACCTTAAAACCCATGAACTTATCTAAGCTGATTGGACTTTATTGAACTTGATTGAAAGATTTGTCCATAAGTACTAATCACCATATTATAAAATAACCACTTGATCCTTCTCATGGTGCATTCTCTTAACTTAAAACTCATGAACTTATCTAAACTGATTGACCTTATTGAACTTGATTGAAACTTATTGGACTTGATTGAAACTTATTGGACCTGATTGAAACTTATTGGACTTGATTGAAACTTATTTAACCTGATTGAAACTTGTTGGAACTTATTGGAACTTATTATACCCGATTAAAACTTATTAGATAGTTTGGTAACAGTTTATCCATTTAAAATCATATAATTATCAATTAATAAATCATCAATAATAATAACTATATATTATATCTTAAATGAATTAATTAGTTGATGATTATAAATTAACTGGATAGTAGTAATACCAATTATGTCTCTTAAAATACAGAATAAATATCAGTATATGAGGAACTTTGCACATTATTGTAATGAAATAGAAATATACTTCTACAAAAATTTAAAAGTATGTAAGTTTTGTATATCTGGTCCATGTTAACACAACTAATGCAAGTAATGAATTCATCAAAAAGTGATTGAAATCTCACAAGTCAACAACAAAATGATTTGCAAAACATTAATATTATGATTGTTATTATTAATGTTAGCCTTATTTGATCAAAATTATAATATTATAGTAATAACATATTACTATTCTGATAATTATCAACCACTAGTTACTACTTAATACTGCTAACTATTAGCATATTACTTTTTTTAATAATAGTAATCAACCACTAATTACACATTTAACATTCATTTATTTGGTATTATCCTTTTGGAACTTATTAGACGTTATTGGACTTGATTGGAATTATTGGAACTTACTAGAACTATGTGCTCCCAAACACATCTTTTGTACATTTTTCACATATGTTGTTCAAATGAGGAAAATGTAAAATGTGCAAAAAAAGGTGAGAGGGAGTACCTAATTGTAGGTGCTTCCGAGAGCACTATGGAGGCTTTCATAATTTTCATTAGGATTTTCATAACCATGAAAAACTCTAAATTAATTCAACACCGCAATTACAATTATGAAATATATACACCAAAATACCGTGCATAATGAAAACAAATGAGCACTTATATATATAAGAACATGAGAACACTTTGTTATAATTTTTTTTGGACAATACTCAGATTGAATCTAAAATAAATACAAATCTTGACTTCATGACAAGACCCACAATTTCTTGAGTCAAGTCAAGGTTCACTCGAACTCAACTCACATCTTTTTTCCTATAACAACTCACATCATTATTATCCTTCATATACAAAAGGTGAATATCATTAAAAGATGAGCCATGATAAATCTCTAACCGGTAGAGATTTAGAAACATCTAACATCCATGTGGCAGCACACAAGTGGCACACATGTCATGCTGTTATTTGTCCAAAAAATATTACTTTTGCAATTTTGAAACTCGTATATCTCAAAAAATATGTTTAAAAAAATAATATATATATATATATATATATATATATATATATATATATATATATATATATATATATATATATATATATATATATATATATATATCAATATTCATATATTTTTATTCTCTACAAATAGACATCCATATTGATATAATTTCATCACATTTTTATTTTATCCTGCTCTAACCATTATAATACCAGCACTATCTGTTTATACACAAACACTATATGTTGTTTGTGTATACATATATGTTGTTTGTGTACACAACATATGTTATTTGTGTATAAACAAATAGTGTTTGTGTATACACAAATAGTGTTTGTATTATTTTTTCTACATATCTAAATAATAGTTAGAGAAGGATAAAATAAAAATATGATGAAATTATATCAAAATGGATGTCTATTTGTAGAGAATAAAAATATATGAATATTGGTATATTTTTTATTTTTTTTAAATATAATTTTTGAGATATACAAGTTTGAAAATTGCAAAAGTAATATTTTTTGGACAAATAACAGCATGACATGTGTGCTGCCACAAATTACTT
The DNA here is from genome assembly GCA_947648045.1 of Beta corolliflora. Lineage (NCBI taxonomy): Eukaryota > Viridiplantae > Streptophyta > Magnoliopsida > Caryophyllales > Amaranthaceae > Beta > Beta corolliflora. The sequence continues at coordinate 149,736 of CANSZD010002045.1, read as the reverse complement.
TACACCCACTTGTGTGCTGCCACAAATTACTTTACACCCACTTGTGTGCTGCCACATAGATGTTAGATGTTTGATAAATGTCTACCGGTTAGACATTTATCATTCCTCTTAAAAGATAGGTATCATAATGGAGAAATCTTTTGTCCAATCTTCCTTTGAACATGAAGGCCCAATGTGTCAGCACTGATGAAATCTCACAAGGCCCATCTATGTGTGCATTGCACCGACACGTCTTGCCAACCCAAATACGAGTGCCCCAACTATACCAAAAGTGGGAAGGCACCACTACAAATTAATTAAAACTATCCCTAAAAAACAGAGTCAAAACACGGTTTCAACAACAAAATACTATTCAATCAAAAACCCCACTTCCTATGAATTTCCTACTATTGACTTTCTTTTTTGCACACAAAAAGCCACGCATACTATTTGCTTTACCACCTCAACCACCCTTTAGATTTCCTTATATAATCCTCTACCTTAGCTTAACTTCCTTTATTCCATTATTTCTCATTCCATATCATTATTCTTTCTTGGCCTAAAAAGAAGCTTTTTCTCCCCCCAAAAAAATAATTCTAAGATGCCATCATCAAAAGGGTTGTTTATAATGTTATTGGTAGTATTACTAGTCACAAATAATTGTTATTTTACTTGCCATGCAAGGCTTCTAAAAGGGGTTGTCCTTAGCAATGAAGATAATAATGCATTGGTTGCGACCGCCTCCGGCCTCAACCTCGCTTTTCCGACACGGCTTTTCGAGGTTTCCGAGCAACTATCCGGTGGTGGTAATGCTAGTGAAGGGAGCCTTGATATTGAAGATCATAACAACAATGACAAGTACGTGAAGTTTAGGGCATTGGTGTTAGCTGCCCTACCAAAGGGTACAAAGCGTATTTCTGGCCCTAGCAAGAGGCATAATGATCTTAAGACTTAGATAATGAAGAAGCTAGCTCAAACTCAAACTCAAGCTCAAGCAATCATTCTTTACAAATCTAAATTGACCAATATTCTTTTATTCTTTTATATTGTTATTGTAGTTGAGATTATAATTTGTTAATTCTTTTGTTTAGTCACTTTTCAAGTGTAAATTATTGATGCAAATTATACTTGGTAGTTGGTAGATAGAGTAGAATTGAGGAAAAGAAAAAACACAGTGATGTAACAGGTTGATTCCAATACCTACTTTTTATTCGAATATTGGATATGATAATATACTATATAGTACCAAAAGAGAATATTTCATATACTTCATAACTTTTTGACTCACTACTATACTTTGATACTTTGGTTCTGGTTAATGTTAGTTTTAATTCTTAACTGTTGAAAATTGAAATTAGTTAGTTGTATTATTGCCTTATTGCCTTATTGGTATCTTATTCTCTAGGATTATTCAGCTGGTTATAGTCTACTCTTACTATTCTACTTCGAGTACTTCCTTAGTCCCTAGTCAAAAGAATAATTATGATCTGTACGTATTAGAAATTGACGTAGTTGAAGTAATAATCACCCTAATATCACAGTCTTGATCATATATCTTGGTGTATCAAATTTTAGTTATACTCGAGAGTAATGTATGTTCATGTGCATACTTGAAAAATATTCCACTCTTTACTATTCTTATTTTCCATATAAGAAAATAGCTTCGATTATACCTAGAATTAGGTATGCCCAAACGTATAGCACAATTCATACACCCAAAGCTCCTATCCACTTCAGTTGATTAATAACCAACAGTACTACTCCATCCGTCCCATATTATAGTGCTTGATTCTGTTTTTTCACGAGTATTAAGGTAAATAGAATCTAAGAAAAATATAAAGAGTGTTTGTGTATTGAAAATAAATATTATTGGGAAAAAGCTGATTTTAGGAGAGAGAATGATAATAATTGGTGAAAGAGCATTAAATACATGACTAATTCAACCCTTGGGTTGAATAAACAAAGCAAAATACCATTTTTTTCAAGAAGCAAATAAATAATGGTGGCACAATTTTTGTAGGAAAGTCATGAAAAGGTGTGAAATAAAAATAGAAACAAGAGTTATATTTTGGGACACTTTAAAAGGAAAGAAGCACTATAATATGGGACGGAGGGAGTAATATTTACTAATGGTCTAATTTATGCTAATGAAAAATTATACTCCGATCCCTCCGTCCCATAATATAGTGCTCACTTCTCATTTTTCACACAAATTAAAGAAAATGAAATAAGTAGTAGGATTTCCAAAAAAATGTATCTAGTGAAGTGCTTTTTTGATATTTTTGTATTGAAACTAGTTCTTTATTTTCTTTTTCCTTTAAACAAAATCAAAAGGCAATAAATGTTCTTTGGAATGGTGTAAAGCAATAAACAGGGTCACATGTTTTGAGAGAAAAATAGGAGTATCTTAGAATGTTTGTGTAGAAATTAAGGATAATTTAGTCCAAATAAATTGATAAAAAAGAAAATAGGCACAATATTTTGGGACACCAAAAACGGAATGTGAGCACTATATTATGGGACGGAGGGAGTAATTGCTCTATAAAACTTTCTTTTTATGATTTATTAGCATTTTTCTCCTATGTAATTTATTAAAGCTTGATTTCTACTTTATAAATTGATTTTCTAGATTGAATCTCGCGTTTGCTTATTAATGCTGATTTTGTTGGTTAAAACTAATTCTATACAACACTCCATCCCTTTCACAAAGATTTACTTACTTTCCTTCTTAGTACGTTATACAAAGATTTACCTAATTTTGTTTATTTATTTTAGGACAGGAGAGACTGAGAGTTGAGACCTGAGACCCACCACATCCTCTTATTTCTATACTGAAATCTCCTTAATTTATTATAGGGAAATTCTCAATGGTAGCCACAAGATTTGGCTTTTTATCAATGGTAGCCAAAAAAAAAAATTATTATTAGAAATAGCACTCAACTTTTGCAACACTTAACAACATAACCTTAATGATGATTAAATGTTAACTTTACTTATTTTTCTGTTAAGTTTAGGATCTGTGGGTGCAATTACTAACCTACCCTAAGTTAAGCTTTTCCCTCCATGTAGCTTAATTAATCAAAACACATAAAACTTCAACATCTATTTTTTGTTCTTCGGCTTTATCCCAATACTCTATGATTAAGTTAGTTAGCATGACTTTATCAATGTCATCGACTATAATATCAACATCTTGACCCATATATTGAAATTTCAGAACAATTATATCACCCATAACTGCATTTTTAACACAAGCAACAAATCACAACTTCACACACCAACATAATAAATCACTTCTGTAAAACACATATCCTATTAAACATGCAATTCAAATTTTGCCAACAAAAATTAACATTAAAAATATAAGAATAAATTAAAAACCAGAAAAGAAGGATAAAAAACCCTTACAACATAGCACATAACGATCAACATGAATTAACCCTGGTTGTCCCAAAAATAATAAAAAGAATATGTATGTTCATGTGCATACTTGAAAATATTCCACTCTTTACTATTCTTATTTTCCATATAAGAAAATAGCTTCGATTATACCTAGAATTAGGTATGCCCAAACGTATAGCACAATTCATACACCCAAAGCTCCTATTCACTTCAGTTGATTAATAACCAACAGTACTAATATTTACTAATGGTCTAATTTATGCTAATGAAAAGTTATAATTGCTCTATAAAACTTTCTTTTTATGATTTATTAGCATTTTTCTCCTATGTAATTTATTAAAGCTTGATTTCTACTTTATAAACTGAATTTCTAGATTGAAACTGGCTTTTGCTTATTAATGCTGATTTTGTTGGTTAAAACTAATTCTATACAACACTCCATCTCTTTCACAAAGATTTACTTACTTTCTTCTTAGTATGTTATACAAAGATTTACCTAATTCTGTTCATTTATTTTAGGACAGAAGAGGCTGAGAGTTGAGACCTGAGACCCACCACATCCTCTTATTTCTATACTGAAATCTCCTTAATTTATACTTCACTGTTTATGTCTCTTTACTCCCCATCTTTTTCGTTTTTGTCACTAACAATGTTCCAATTTTCTTAATTTTGAATGAAATTCAAAGTGAATAAGTCTTCGTAAAACTAAAGGATGATCATTTATATAAGTTGAAGTGGAGAGGACCAACTATAGTGGGGATTTTTTATTTGAAATGAAAAACAAGGCTTTATATTAAGGAAAATGTTAGATGTAGGCTATGTTCAGTTCACCTTATTTTCTTTATTTCGAATCGGATCGGATCGGATCGGACGGGATCGGATCGGATCGGATCGAGATCGAAAAAAATAAGTTGAGATCGGATCGGATCGGATCGGATCGGATCGGATAAGTTCGGATCGGATCGGATAAGTTCGGATCGGATCGGATCGAGTCGAGTCGGATCGGATAAGTTCAGATTATGCTTATATTAAAAAACTTATTATTATTATTATTATTATCATCATGATTATTATGATTATTAGTATTACTAATGCTATTATTGTTATTGTAATAATTATTATTATTGTTGTTGTTGTTGTTGTTGTTGTTCTTATTATTATTATTATTATTATTATTATTATTATTATTATTATTATTATTATTATTATTATTATTATTATTATTATTATTATTATTACTTTATACAATTACTATTACTATTAATATTACTATTTACTAGTACATTTGTTCAAAAAGATTATTATTATTGTCGTTGTTGTACTTATTAATTTTTAATATTGGTAATTATTATTAATGTCGTTGCTCTTTTGGCATTTGTAAGTGTTCTTTTTTATATTTATTCTAATTAATAATTTTGATATGTGATGTTCTTTTTTATGTTGTACATGTAACGAACATGACAATAGTATATGATGTTTATTTTTTAAAACAATTTTGGTAGAATAATATAAATTATATATTACTAGTTTATATAAAACATGAGTAGCGTGGGATAACCCAATGTTGTTGTCATCACGTTCAAAATTTTCCCTACAAAGGATTTCAACTTATCTTTAAAAACAAAGTTTATATAGATCAAGACAACGATATAAGAAAAATATTTAACCATTTTGTTCAAGATCATATGATTATATATATTTATAGATTTATTTATAATAAAAAAGAACAATTTATTGATATAACAAAGAACATGTTGTTAGTTAAATCCAGACATGTCATCAATATAAAAATAACATCTATCTTTTATTTTTTAAATGTGTTCTTTAAATAGATATTGTATGCTATTTCAGTATATGTTCTTTTTTTAATATCATTATATGTTCTTTTCATTACTACCTAAATTCTTATTATTAACGGACCTTGAACATGAGTGTTCTTTTATTTTAAATTTTTTTGGGCCCCTTGAACATGAGTGTTCTTTTATTTTAAATTTTAAATTTTTTTTTGGGGCCGCTCGCACGGGTCACTCACCTTAGAGGCAACAAAGCCCCTAACCCCCTCCCCCACCCACAACAATATTGAAATATATGCTTCCACCAAGATTTGAACCTTGGCTCCCATGTGGGAGGATACCATTGGACCCAAGAGTCCTTAGTCTTTTATTTTTAATTGTATGTTCATATACTAATGTGCTCTTTTTCAAAAAAAAAAAAAACTAATTATGCTATAATTATAATTATTATAATAATAATTATTATTATCATTATGTTATCTATATTATTATTATTATTATTATTATTATTATTGTTATTATTGTAATTATTATTATTATAATATTATTTATATTATTATTATTATTATTATAAAATTATTATTATTATTATTATTATTTAAAGTTGTGCATAGTAATAAAATGATAGTAATAGTAATACTAGTAACGAAATACAAAGTAATAATAATATTAGTAATAATATGTTTTTTAAAAGATAAGTTCAGATCAGATCAGATCAGATCAGATCAGTTAGATCGGATCGGATCGGATCGGATCGGATCGGTTCGATCGGATCGGATCGATCGGATCGGATCGGATCGGATCGGAAAAAATAAGTTCGAGATCGATCGGATCGGATCGGATAAGTTCGAGATCGAGAAAATTTCGTGAGTAAACTAAACATACCGTATTCCTTTAGAAATACATATAAGAAGTTAAAAATAGAAATATTAAGAGATAAATAAAGCATTAGTTATATCGATTGACGTGTGATTGTGTCATTAATTTTTCAAATAATACTTATTTCGGGAAATGTATTTAATCTTTATGTGTAGACTCTTGGGACTACATATAACATTTCCTTTGCATTAATTAGTGTTATCTAAACATCCAATACAATTATATGGGAGATCCAACCAAATCTCTGTCTAACCAAACATTATCACAAACTAGACACATTAAGTTTAGAAATTAATATTCTTGTTTTACTTTTTTTTTTCCTTTTAAGGGATATTCTTGTTTTAGTTATTTGATGCAGCCCAAGTGTGTTTCCTTGTTTTGAACGTTACATGTTGACCGGCCACATCAAATTAAAAAAAGGTGGAAATTTTAATTTTATCATATGGCTGTCAAACTTGACCAACAATTTCAACATGCCACATTTTATTGGCAAAAAAGAATAATGGGTTAATTATGGTTTAATAAGTTGACAATGTGACCAGTGATGGGCCAGTCTGGTCCAGTCCAGGTTGGCAAACAAGTATCGGTCATTAAGCTTTGTAGCTGTGGACCCACTTCAATTATATTTGACCCGAAACCATTTTCTTTTTATATAAGAAAAAAGTTGACACAAGTAATTTCAACCTTTTAGTTTTCATCCAAACAATCACGAGTTTCGATGAGTTTAAAACAATTCTAATTTTGTAGATATTATCATATTAGGAATACTTTAAAATGAACAACCATAAACACACATGAGGAATTTTTAGTGGTGGTTTAATCCATTTATTGTTTTATTAATGAACTGTAAAATAATACTCAGTCCGTCCTAAAATATATTTTACATTTTCATTCTGGGTGTCCCAAAATATAGTTATCGTTTCTATATCTAGTTCTACATTTTTTCGTAATTTGTCTAGAAAAACCGTGTTCCCATCATTTATTTGCTTCTTCAATTTTATTTTTTGCTTTGTTTATTCAACCCAAGTGTTACAATTAATGCTCTTTCACCAATTATTCTCCATTCTCTCTCCTTAAATCATCTTTTCTCATACAACATTTATTTAAAAAAACAAAAAATCTTTACTATCTCTCTTAGATTCTACTTACCTTAATTTCCGAGAAAAAATAGAATCGAAAACTATATTTTGGGACGGAGGGAGTAATTATAATGTACTCCCTCCGTCCCAAAATATAGTTCCTGTTTCTTTTTGCACAGTCTTCAAGACGTACCTTTGACCTACAATATCTTCTATTTTGTATTAGTAAAAAATATAAAAAGTTGATAATATAAATGTAGACAATGAGACGAATCTAACAAGACTCCACATGAGTATGTTTTTTCGTATACATTAATGAGAATATTTGGTCAAAGATTTTAAAGTTTGACTCCCAAAATAGAAATAGGAACTATATTATGGGACGGAGGGAGTATTTTTCTTCTATTAAATGTCTTCCAATTGCATTTTTCTTCCTCTAAACTGCAAACAACGGCATAGAAATACCTCCCTATTCTATATCCTATATTTATAAACTTTAAAAAATCTACTACTTTTACTAGAATATGTAAATAACCAATCTACATAACACTTCTAAAAAAATTAGCGTGCTTCTTGGATTGCATCCCAACAGGAGATACCCCAAGCGCTCATTTTCCTATACATAGACATAATAGACTCAAATAGATTACCTAAGACAAGATAAGAAATATAAGAGATTGAATTATTTTTGCAAGGTCCCCGAAAGACGTGGAAATTATCCTACATAGTGCAATGTTGGAATATGATTATTGGTGCTAATCGAGTTGAGTAACTCACGAGCAACTCAAATTCGACTCAATCAACGCCCGGTCAAAATCGACTCGAAACTTTAACGAGCACGGGTCATGACCCTGCTCGACTCGACAAGCTTGCAAGCAGTTCGATAATTATATATATATATATATATATATATATATATATATATATATATATATATATATATATATATATATATATATCTCCTAAGAATTTTATTTAATATAGAAAAATAATCATATTAGCTAAATATTACATGTAGAAAAATAAAGTTATTCCATACATAAAATGTCGAAAATGTGAATCAAATAACTCTCATTTTTTATGCAAATTAGAATTTAATTAGGTGACTCATTAACAAGATAAGCAGCAAATAGGAAAAAAAAGGAAAAATCGAGAGATGAATGAAGCAGCAAAAACATGGGAAAGGCGCAAAGTAGGGGAAGCATTAGTCCCACATCGATGGATTATCATGAGATGAGAGCTATCAAGTATATAAAACATTACTCTTACCCAAGTAATTTATTCAAGTCTCCTTTTGGGCCTAGTATACTACTATTGTATATGGGCCTTCCTATGATATGAACTTAACTGATTACATTGATTTGAACCTTTGGACTGACTTTGTCATCAGCTCGGTTCAGTTTGAATACTTGAGCCTCTTGAGTTTGAGTCGAGTTTCAAGTTGAGCTATAACAAATCTTAACGAGCACGAGTCAAGCAGGAGTTTGGCGAGTTTAACGGGTCTTTGCTCATGATCTACTCGCTCGATTAGCACCCCTCTGGCCCTCCATGTGATCGATTCGCTCTATTAGCATCTCTCGATAAGATAGATAAATTGGTTTTATTCATGTAAATGTTTCCCTTTTCTTTCTTTTTTTTTTTTATTAAAAAAATGTAGGTAACCAAATAACAATGTCCTACATTGGTTTATTCTTGTAAATGTTTCCCTCTATAAGATATATACTAGCGTATTATAGGAAAATAAAGAGATAATAATAATATTATAGGACGATGGCGGAAACATCGTCTTCTGGGAATGTCACTACTACAAGAAATGCGTTTAAATAACTAATTGATAAAACCAACATAATAAATAGTATAAATAAAATTAATTAACTAGATTAATAACCAAAAGAGAAAACTAGCTCTTCAACTAACTGAAAGTCTATGCCTAAAACATCTAACATTTTAATGCTCACATCTCAACCCGAGCCCAAAACCAAAGAAGATTCCCATCAACATAACTTTGCAAAAAATATACAACAAATATCCACAATCGGTGTGGAGTAACTACTTGCTCTCCCGAAATCAATTAGGATCCACATAGGAGTTATCAAGACTTAATAAATAAGTCTCAATCAACATAAAATATCAAACTGAACCAAATAACAACCAAACAACAGCTAATAGTTTAACATGCTTAAATAAAGTAAATCATCAATAATGAACTTAAGATAAGCATACAAGATCCATAGCATAAGCCTCCAAAATAAATAAACAAAATAATATAATAGCTTTTGAGAAAGAGCAGAACGCCAGTGGATTGCAACCCACTTCCTAAGGTTTGTCAGATCGAAATCTCCAGGGCAGCCTATGGGCTTACGTTCCCTACCGCCCGTGTCTAAGAATGGCCAAACTCCCGATGCGGATAGTACCTACTCGGTCTTCCCAACCTCTCGGACGACAACAATTAACCCAGGTAATACCCCTAAATCGCAACCTAGGTGGTTGGCATGTTCTTCACCGGGGTCTACATCTATCCCACCGGATATCTTAATCTCAATAAAACAGTTCTATAAATAAATACAATAATTTATTCATCCATTTATCCTCAAATATAAATAATAAGGATGCCCTTAAGGCCTTACACCCAAAATCAGCAGAAACTAGGATCACAATCCAAGAGTTTCAATTCGACAATATTTATTCTTCTCAAAGTATTAGTAATAATAATACTAATAAAATCATTTCACCAAACTAAAAAGAATAATAAACCTTCATTAAAATATAATCATACACCAAAAACACAGTATAATCAAATATTCCAACTACTACACTCTCGTTGTCTTAGTTTGAGTACAAGGTTAATTACAACGTTAGTTATAATACCCCCGGTACATAACTCTTGGCGAAACGGTACTAAAGACAGTATTATTCTCCCTCGAGTACTGTAACGTCGACAACTTAGATATTGATTTAGAAACTACAACATTATCATACTCCAAATTAACTTGATACAAACAAATCCATCCTAGCTAGCATGACATAATCACACCCACCCCAAACATGGAACAAGGAATTAATACATATACTAGTTAACAAAGGTAGATGTAATTTCTCACAGCAAACCATCTGACAATGTCACGAACCAACCTTTAACTACCACAGGTCAATGATGTAATATATATATTATAATTAACAAAAGAAGAAGTAACTAACACAATAAACAACCTGCTTAATTCAAGAACTTCCAGTGACTACAGATCAAGGATATTATACATCACGAATAAAAAAAATAATATCAAGCAAGACTTTAACAATACTTAAGACATCTAGCACTCAGTTTACCAACTACAAACGAGAGAGCTCGTGCTCTACATATAAGCTTCCGCGCCGCTCGACGCGACCACCTTCGCTTGGCGCATTCACCCACAATCTCTGGGCAGACAGAGTAGTTCGAACTGAAAATATCACGAACAAAACTCTTTCTTCAAGCAACTAAAACCAGCAGGAATCACATATTCATGCTCACAAATTTACAACAGCATGATCATGTTCAAGCTAACTCATAACTGCACAATCATATGATTTACAAAATTTACTAACCAAAACCATAAATTATACAGAAGACAATAAAACAAGAATTCTAACCACTAAACCTGAGCAAGAATAACAACACAATATAATCAGTTTCTTCCACAATATTTACCACTCACAAGCATTCATGTATGACAAAGAATAACATCAATAATATGAAACTTTACCCACCCACATTTCTTAGCATACAATTTACCCCAACTTAGATATTAAGAACTAAATAATTCCTAAACAAATTCTAATCGTACTAGGTTCACCGTTAGTTACCTGGATTTTAGGTGGAAAATAATACTAGAACGGCGGAGAAAGAAGAGAATAACATTGCTCCCGAAAACTCCAAGAAAACCGGATGACTCGTCTGCTTAAAACGCAAACTGCGACTAATTCTTCCAGTATCTTCAAAAAATGATGACACCATGAGCAAGATCTCTCCGAGTAGATGAATTTCGACTACTCACACGCCCAATTCCGATAAGAAACGAAGGAGATACGATGCAAACAAAATGGGTGTGCAGAAATGGCCGAAAATGCGAGAAGGGAGAAGGACTCTCTTCCTTTCTAAGGCTGGCGTGAAGGGAGGTTTTGAGTGCAGCAAAATAATGTGATTATTCATATCATCAAGCAAAGGTTTAATTGCATTAAGATGGGTTAATGAGGGGATGGCTCTTCACCTTTTGGTGGTTACAAAGAGGGATAGAATATGCTAATACTATGCTTAATACTCCTCTAAATTTCGGACAACATAAGAAGGAAATGGGCTTGCAAAATTCGTTACGTTGTTCGACCCATAATATATACAACGCTTAAAAACTAAAATCACACGCTACTTAAATTTATAGAATTACTAAACTATATGATAAAATAAATACGCACATTATATATATAACTAATAAAATTCCTAAATAAATATATACACTTTAAATTAATAAACACAACCACATAATGCAACAACTAAATAATTATACATGTTCAAAATAGTTTAAATAACAAATTATTTTATTTTAACAGAAAATATCATTTTAATGTAAACAAACGCCAAAATAAAGAGTGAAAATTACGGGGTGTTACAATATGGTGTGTAAGTTAGTTGTTCCTACAATCTTTATCACACACCCGAGTGTACCATGAGCATGGTACACCCAATGCTATTTTTTCTCATTTGCTCATTTGGAGCTCTTACTATCTCATTTGGAAGTCTCAAATGAGCAAAAAAATAGTCTTGGGTGTAACATGTACATGGTACATCCGGGTTTATGATGAATGCACTTAGTAGTTCCAATTTGTAGGCCAGCAATAACTGTAACTGTAACAATTAAAAGGCAACATATGGATAAGTTAAGAAAATTACTTTTTGAGAAACCCTTTAGAATAGCAACAAATTGTACAAGGAAGCAAGCACACATAAGGATATAAGTGAGTGGAGTCAACCTGAGTTATTGCATGTTCGTGCTAAACTTGACATGCATTCCTGGTGCTCAAGCTTTATAATTTCCCATTTCAGCTTGGCTCGTTAACCATCTAAATTGATCAAACACATCATGCTAACACGTGGAGCTCAAATGATGGCATAATAAATAAATTTTGTAACCTCACAATTCTTTTTCCTAAGATTGAAGTAACAATTTTTACTTACTAAAACCAACATGAATAACTAACTGTTAAAATTGAAGAAAATGTCTTCAAGTTAATGGAAAAGCAATCACAGATTGACACATAAAAAAGGATAAGTTATATAGGGATGTGATCTGCATCTTAAAAAACCAAAAAAATCCTAACATGATAAAAGCTGCAACTACTAATCGAGTTTCTTTCAAATATTGACAATTCAATTTTGGTTCATGCACTAAACGAGTTTCAAATTTTCTCCGATGGGCCGCTTTTGACCAGCCCAAGCTGACAACTGGTATGGAAAGGCTTGGCTGCATCACAGGACCTACTCGAATTGTTTTCAACCCAATGACACAGCCCATTTTCATGCAAATATGATTGGTATTGCATTAGTTTGTAAGCTAACTGAATATTGGTACTTCCTCCGTATCAAATTAAACGCAACAATTGATTCGACACCTGAATTCCTGCGCGAAAATTTCTTGGGGAAGATTAACAAAGGTAAGGGCAATGTTTAGTGTACTTAATCACCACCAAGTACCACCACCACATACTGCCACCACTACCGAAACGCCACCACCACATACCGCCGCCACCACCGAAACGCCCCCACCGCCACCACCGAAACGCCACCACCACCACCACCGAAACGCCACCACAACCACCGTCAAAAGCCAAAAACCACCGAAATTTGAATCCATAATCCACCGAAATTCGAATCCAAAAACCACCAACAAAATCCACCGAAATTGGAATCCAAAAACCACCAACAAAATCCGCCGAAATTCGAATCCAAAGCCCAACGAAATTCGAATCCAAAAACCACCAACAAATCGAAGAGAGAGAAGAACGAAGGTGGAGAAAGAACGAAGGAACGAAGGTGAGAGATCTGGTGTGGATTTCGGGTGGAGAAAGAACGAAGGAACGAAGGTGAGAGATCTGGTTTGGATTTCGGGTGGAGAAAGAACGAAGAAAGATGGAGGTTCATTTCGGATTTCGGGCTGGTGGTGGAGGAGATCGAAGATAGGAGGTGATGATGGTGGTGGTGGGTGGAGAGGAGATCGAAGGTGATGATGATCTTGTCGGTGGGGGACGCCGACGAGATTTGTGATGGTGGTGGTGGTGGCGGTGGTGGCAGGAGGATGGAGATGGGAGATCAGAGGAGAGATAAATGGTGGTGGGTGGTGGAGTGAAGGTGGTATTGAAGGAAGGGAGGGGTTATATTTAGGTTGATTAATTGTGATTATGTTTGTAATTAATTTGATTTGGGTAGTATAATATGTGTTTTAGTTTTTTTAATAAGGACATTTTGGTAATTTCAAGGGTAAAAATCATACCAAATATAGAAAGAAGGCAATTGTTGCATTTAATTTGAAACTGCCATATTTAGAAACTGTTGCATTTAATTTGATACGGAGGAAGTATTAATAATTAAAGATTCACAAAAATACCCAACATTTCCTTAATCTAATAAGAAATACATATAACTCAGTTAAACTTGGCCTAGCAAAAAGCAGGATACCTTTTAAACGTAAGGTTGGGGTTCACTCCCCACTAGGAACACTTTGAAAGAGGGAATCCCCTTGTCCTCCTGAGTCCTGACTACTCCCAAAGTGTCTAACCCAGTAACTTAGGTCAAATTGATCTTCATCTTACCTAACTAAAAAGAATAAAATACCTATAGACACCGAAAAACCAATTCGTGTACCACATATTTCCAATATGTAAAATAACACAAGACAAAATAGATATATGAGCAAATAATATTTATTGAATTTAATTGTGGGCTACAACTTCTCCTACGAAATGACTATCATATGCTTTGATAATAGGGAGGGGATGAGATCGTTATCCTTAAATTTATTAAAGTGACCCTAAACATAACTTAAAGTGACCCTTAAAGTAATCAAAATAACACTAATAGTCAATTTTATTATTGAAATAGCAACACAAATAATTTCAAAAAGAATACTAAAGTTACCTTACAACTATACAAAGTAACCCTAAAAACAATCACAGTTACCTTAAAGTTAATCAGTATTATAATTAATCAAATTGTGATACAGTTACCCTCATCTTTACTAAAGTTACCTTTAACTTGATCAAAGTGAACTTTAAATTGTTCAAAATGAAACTTAAATTAATCAAATTTACACTTAAATGAAAACACAAACATTTCAAATACATACTAAACCCTCCTCATATAATGTCCATAACTTATCAAAAGTCGTTGTAAAATCACCCAAAGTTACATGAAAATTAACTAAAGTTATCCTACAACTATCTAAAATTGTCGTTAGAATAGTTAAAGTTACCCTAAAGTTAATCAATGTTATAATTAATCAAAAACACTCTCAAAGTATCCTGAGATACCCTTAATTTTATTGGAGTTATCCTAAAATTAGTCAAAGATATCCTTT